>JAOQMS010000004.1:5856330-5873459 GCA_027563885.1 Erythroxylum longipes | reverse complement strand
TTTTACAACAATATGTTTGATATGTTTTGATTCTACAAAAGTTCTAAATGGATCATAATATGTGTTGCTTGAGTTTCGTAAGGGATTGTGTTTGACATGTGTAAGTTCTGTATACATGTGGGTAGTATCTGCATATCCTATCCTTCTAGGGGGGGTAGGCGAGTGTTACAAGAGTAGTGACTAATGTTAGACAAAGCCAGTGAAATTTGAGCCTTATTAGACTAAAACATCCATATCAGTCTCATTGTCTTTTGATAATATGTGACCTTCAAGACATATACATTCCGATTTTGCGTTGAATTTCTATTCGAGATTACATTTTTATCACATGCATTAACATGGATATGATTAGGCGTTCTTTGTTTTTCATAAACTACATTAGCCAAATAACCTACCCTATTAACATGATTTTTCCCTTTTAACCCCCTTTGAGCTTTATACTTTTTCTTTGTGTTCTAACCACATTACATGTTTTATACTTAACCAAATGTCCTACCCAAGCCATAAAGCTAGTGGAACATTTGTGATTGTTGAGTTTGTGGATGTAAAAATTCTAAGTGTGGGGGTGTCCATATGTGTGGGTTTGTTATGATATTGGGATCTTTTGTTATTGAAATCCTCATGTTAATGTAGTTTCTTTTAATATAAAAAAAAAGAAAAGACAAAAAAAGAAAAGAAAAGAAAATTAAAAAGAAAGAAAGAAAAAGAAATAGAATGACAAAAATGTTTAAACAAGTGTATCTAGGAGCATGTGCATATGTATTGAAAAGTTGTTTATGATTAATGCATTCTTCTAAAGTTGTGATGAATAGGTTGTTTAAGTATATTGGATATGAGTTAGATGTTGGTTTGAAAGGTTCACTCTTGTGGTTTCAATGTATTATTGACATAAATTGTAGTTGAAGCTAATGGATCAAATTATAGCTTAGGGGGAACCTTTTAGTTGTAAACCACAATGATGCCCCTATTATTGCTCCTCCATATATGAGATTTAAAGTTGATATAGAAGTTGTTAGAGAAACTATTTAATATGGGCTTAGCTTGAGATAGATTAAGACCTAAAATTTTAATAAGCCTTATCCAGAGTATATTGACCATGAGAATTATTATCCCCATTATTATAGAATTCTTGAGTTTACTTTGTTTTCTGGTGAAGATGGCTATTTTACTATCTAGCACATTTCTAGATTCACTATTCAGTATGGTAAATTGCTAATTATGAAAATTTTAATAATGTCAAGCTTAGGTTGATTCCAAATTCTTTACCAGGTACAACCTGATATGTTTTGTAGCCTAAGAATTCTGTCCTTTTGTGATAGAAATGGAAAGAATGTTTCATACTCAGTTTTCTGAACATAACCTAAAGTTGGTATATCTGAGTTGCTTAGAGTTACTCAAAAAAGTAGCAAGAATCCAGATATATTCATTGCTCAATTTAGGAGAATGAGAATTTGATGTCAAATTACACTCCCAGAGATCAAGTATATGAAATTAGATTAGAGGATCCTCAATATTGAACTTCAAAAAAAATAGCATAGAATTTGTGACTTTTATGAGTTGGTAGCAGAAGTATCTGAATGTGAAGAGATTTTTAGATAAATAGGACATCAAAAAAAGAATTCAGTTAATACTTATTTTATAGAAATAAGCCAACGTGATTCAGCAGTGGATTAGATCAATATCCTTGGAGCTTATATTTTTCCTCCTTCAGAACGAAAATTAATCGAAGCCAAAAGGAAAATACAAGCACTAAATACTCAGATGCAACACATTTTTTTATATCTTTGTGATGGAGGAAACTTTTGATTTGTTATTGTATGAGAAGTTTATTACTTTGCCATCAGAACACATCATTCCCATAAAAAAAGAGATTTGAAGGAGGAATTACTATAAGTACCAAAATTCACAGAGTCACCCTATAAATTCATGCTAGGATTCAAGAATATAATTCAAGATCAAATTAATAAGGGAATTTTACTGTTTGCTGAATCTGATGACACCATATTGATATATGAAGATTTGTTTCCATCGGTTGCCTATGAATTTGATCAACAACCTTAAAACTCATTTTTGTAAAAGTCTAAAAAGTTTTCAATATCATTTATTTGGTTTTTTCAACTAAATATATGTGGGGGCAATTGTTGATAGCTTGAGTGGAATTTGGTCCATTTGGACTAAAAATGAAAAGGTTGAATTATTAGGCTTTCCAAAAGTCAAATAGATTGTTTAAAAAATTCTTAGGCACGAGAATTAGTAAGGAAGTCTAGTATTTGAGAGTCAAGATAGTTAAAACATAATTAATGTGTGCTTTAAAAAACAATGGTGTATTGGTAGGTGATTAGTCAAGCATGGCCAGGAATGGAGATATTTAGAGGTTAAGTTGTTACAAGGGAACTATTTGAGGTGGTTAAATTTAAGAGGGTAAGAGGGTTGTATAAACATATCAACATCACAATATAGGAGGACAAATACATAATCAAAAACACTAGCTAGAGAAAAGGAAAACCTTTTAATTTTTCATCTTTTTTAGCACTTTGTACTCATCATTTACTTAAATAAAATTATCTTTTTAATTTAAGTTTTAAACCTCAACACTTTTTAGAATTAGGAAATTATTGGGTGCCGGTGTAGGTCTATAACTGCTTGTAAATAATTGTTGAATTTATGTATTGTCGAGTGCCTCTTTATGCACGTGTTTTGTCGATTTGAGACCATAAAGGGTAATGTTATACAATTTCATGTGATATATTAACAAGTATGGTTGGTTAGGGCTTATAACTAGCACAAAAATAAAGCAAGTACCATTCATTAGCCAAAGTGAATTAGCTAGTGCTAAATTGAGGTAAGTACTAATTTGTTGGTGAGGGTGGATTAATTGGCACAGAAATACGCTAGGTATCATTCCATTATTTGAGACGAATCACTCAGTGTCTAACTTAGATAGGTATATGATTATGTGTTAGTTAGCACCACTAATTTGTATTTGGTCTAATTTATTGAAATGTTGTATTGGTATGATTTCTTTCCTTAACAAGTATGTTAAAGTGGCTGATAGTATCATTTAGGCATAATGTTATAGTTTTTCATACATGTAATGAATTTTGGAGATGATTTGATTCTAATTTTTTATTTTTCTTATCTGAAAACGTACTACTTAAATTGTGCATTTCATGTGAGGAGCCAATGAAAGAGGAGCTTATGAATATATTATGGGTTTACGTTAAATTAGATGGATTGTATTGTTTATTACATATGTAGTTGCTTTGATTTATTTTTTTTTGAAAATTATTATAATGTGTATTACTTTGAATTTAAGATAAAAGAATTGATTTTACTTCATAGTTAAGAGGAAGACATTTTATTGAAAGTTTTAATATTTATGATTTTAGGAAAACTTAATAATAGATAGCTAGCGTCACCTTAGTTGTGAGCTTAGAAGTATAACTTTTACCATTAGGCGACAGTCCTTCATAAACTTAGTAAGGGAACCTAGGTTTAGCACATGACACATACCATATTATTGTTTTTATGGATAAAGTGAACATATGCTAAATTAAGCCAATTTTTGTAACTTTAAAAGATTTTATACTTAACCGTTGATAGAAATTTTCATAATATTATAATTTGTTTAGGCATTTTGTTTATATAAATTAAGAACTTGATGATTTTGAAAAGGAACAATTAAGTTTAAGTAAAGGTCATTGATAATGAATTAATTTATAAAATATTATTAATTATTTAATTATAGTGTGAGTTCTATAAGTTTTTTTAAAAAAATATTCCAGCCATTAGTATAAAATTATGATGTTTTATTTTTTTACTTATAAATTAACTTTATGATCTTGTAAAAGTAATATACATTTTGAAATTCACCAATTAAATTGTGAGAAGACTTCCAAAATTTCAAATAAAAAAAATGTCATAAGATAGGAAAGAATTTTGATGACCTTTTTAGAAAACAGTACATAATTATTTAAAGGCATTCTTTATTTTATATATATTTGTTTTATCAGTTGATGTATAAGGTAAAGTCAATGTACATTGCAAATGAAATTATTAGATTCATATTGCATTTATGTATTATCCCTAAATTATTTTTAGTCATTGTTTTATTAAGATGACTTTAATAAAGTACCAAATATTAGTACATGTTATGTTTCTTTCTTATAAAAAAAGTAGTCGATCTCATAATCTAAAGTCTAGAGATACTTAAATAAACATATAGGTTCTTGTTAGATAATAAGTTCAATGAATTGACACAATATGACAATTTCATTTGGAACATTACTTATATATTTATGAAAATTATTATTTTTATGATTGAATAAATGATCATTTGACTTGAGATCTCTATGGTATCTCATATATAAAGGATGCCATATTTTGTTACTAATTATGACTTATGCTTGTTAAGGGTAGGTTAATTGATAGTTATTAAATATAGCATAAACTATATGGAGATAGTTAAGAGATCAATATAAGATTTATCATCCGAAATGATTAGGGAGAATGTTATATTATTATCAATTAGTATTGATTCAGAAAATACTTAGGCAAAGGATAATAAAACTTTGAAAATAGTTTTGAAATGTCATTAATATAATAATTTACTAATATTAGAGAACTAATATGATTGGACTTAAACAAAGTAATTGAAACATTATGTGATGAAAATATTGAATTATACAGAAAAAGCATGAAAAAAAGGATAATCACAACCAATTTGACATTGTTATTATTTGAGTGATCATGATGCGTTGATAGACTTCGAGCAATGCTGATCTTGATCTATAGATATAAATTAGTTAATTAAAAAATTAAAGATAAATTAAAATTATTCAATTTATTTAATCCTAAATATGGTTTGAGCTATAATTTATATCTATTGTTAACATATTTAGGAACCTAATGGACCACATATAAATAATGATTGATGAGAGAAAGTTAATTTAGTCAAGTTAGATTTGATTGAAATGTTAGAGAAACTTTAGGATTAAATATAAGATATTTAATAAATAAAGATCAATATGAGATATTTGATCTTACATAAACCCAATTGATGTTTAACTAAAATTAGTTATAATTCTTGTTAAAGTTTAACTGAAATTAAAGTTCTATTTTAATTAAATTAGTACAAGGTTCAAATTCTATTCTAAATAGATATAGGTTCTAAAGGAGTTAATACTCCTAAATTTTCCCTTTCTACATTACTTATAGGGTTCTTTCAATTTGCTAATGTAGATACTGAGGTTAGACATGTAACTAATTTTAAAAATGATTCATATAAAATTTCAAGAAAATGATCAAACTATGCAATAAAATATGAATCTATTATTATGTTCCTGTATTAATTATGTTATAGAAATTTAAAATGATCACTATTTTAAAAAATCAGTTAAAAAAGTTTTAGTTTTATTTGACTATATATAGAATCGGATTCTATGCTAATCTCCCATCACTGTCCTCACCATCGGCTGTCATGATGTTCCTTATCCCGTAAGAGAAGATTGCCTCAATTGTCGATTTATGCTCAAACTTTTCGTCGAAGCAAGTCTCCAGACAATCAAAATACACGCCCCGAGTTTCTTGTCAGAAAAGACAACAACGGATTGGTCGGATGCAATTTCGACCAGGTCGTCGTTGATGTCGTTTAGACTTGAAGTACATACTACCTTGAACGGAGGTTTAATGAATCTGCGACGCTTTACCAGTCTCTTCCAATTAGTCCTTGTGACTCAAGTGGCTTAAGGTGTTTAAGCAGATTACGCTAACGGCTAGCAAGGGCTTGCATTAAGGCCTTCCACTGAACCCACTTCTTATTTCGAGGTCGAGTAAGTATAGCTTCCTCGCGTAGCTAACATTTTCAACTATGGTTTTGGACAGCTGTGAGCTGTGAGCTGTGAACAATTGGAGTTTTTGAATAACAAGTGTTAAAAGATATTTGATATATATCTTATTATTTAATTTTTGATATTTTTGATAATTAAATCTTTAAGATAATGAAAGACTTCAAATTCAAATCAAGATAAGGTAGAAGATATATTGTGTAAAACTCTAAACTTTTCTTTTCATGTGTCTATAAAATTTTATTTCGTGTGGATAATGTTTTCGGGAGAATGTAAATTTTATTTTTGCTAGAAGGTGAATTGGGAACCCACCCCTAAATGACAAGTATTAAAGTCAAATGATAATCGAAAAATATTAGAGTTGACTGGTATAGAAATGTACCAAAAGTAAATTCGATCGGATGGATTTACGATAGATCAAGATTGATCTTGTTTTAAATTATGTGGAGAAAATTTGAAGCATTTTTGGGTTAAAACATAAGGATATAAACCAAGTAAACCAAGGGTGAGAGAACCAGTCATAGTTACAGATACTTAAAGTAAATCGATTCAACTTATATGTTGATATGTTTAGGCACAACAAGTTAATAAGTGGACATGAAACTTCTACTAAAATTGGACAGATTTTTCTTAAGTCACTTAATTATTTTGGACAAGAAATAATACATGTACATGTGAATGAGCCTTAAGTAGCATCTGTCATATACATGAAGAACTTCTCATTATTTTGGAACGTGAATGCATGAAAATCTTATGTTGCCATGTTTATAAAGGAGTAGATGCGAGTGACATAAAATTCATTATAAGTGAGACCAATATATGATGAGGATGTGTGTCATTTTGGTGAGACAAAAATGAAAACAACTTGTTATATGCGTGAGACAAGAATTACTGTGGATGATATAAGAAGTTAATGGCTTAATTAAATAAATATGGTGAGAGTTAAAATAATTGACAGCAGTTGGAAATAAACTTTGCAACATGTTGGACTGCTTCCAACAACGTGTAGCATATACAAGAATGATAGAGGAGCTGCTCCACCTTTATTCCACCGAAGTTCCACTTATCCTTTAGACCAACATTGATGATATTAATGTCTAAAAGCCCAAATTGGGGCTTAGCCTTTTTAAGTTTGATCAGTTTGGGACTTAAACTTGAAACTTGCTCATAGAAGGTCTAAAATTTCACGAGTATGCTAAATTTAATATTTTTTAGACGAAAATTAGGACGTGTTTACATGCATCGTTACGTGCAACAACGTGGCACTGTTACCATTTTTTTAAATGCCACATATAAAAGAGTAAAAGGTTTTAAGTTAACCCTAAAATTTTGTCAATTTCTTAAATTCTGTAAATTTCGTAAGGTAAAAAAAGAGAAACCTAAAAGTTACAGAAAATCTTAAAATCCCATCGTCTCTCCCCTCTCTACAGCATCTTTACCATCGGCCAATCCGCTCCAGTCTTCGTGCAAGGGTTGTCTTGCCTGGTTCACGCATCAAAACAATCACCAGATTCGCACTTTATCCTTTGTTGAAGGGGTTGTCTTGCTTGGTTGACGCATCTTCACCATCCCCCCGATCTGCGCTCCAGTCTTCATTGAAGGGGTTGGCTTGCATAGTTCACGCATCATCTCTTGAAACGCATGCATCATCTCATGAAACTAAGGTAAGTCCTAGAATTAAGCATTAGCCATTAGACATAAGAGCCGTAAAACATTTGATTATAAGGTTATAGACGTCTGAGGTTAGAGAAGTCTGAGGTTAAAGCAGTAAAAAGAAGAAACTGCAAGGTCAGAGCAGTATGAGGAAGATAGTATGAATGAGATGGGTAGAAGCAAACTAGTATTAGTTTCATCTTCTACCAAAAATGGTCAGGAGCATTCACCTTGAACCACTATCAAATCCTAGCAGAACTTCAGATGCTAAAGAAAATAATAGAAAACTTCTAGTACGAAATATTTTAAAGAAGTTGCAGAATGGGTAGCTGATAGGACCAACTGCTTTTTCATTGTGCTCTAATTGGTAGAAAATTTCATCTTTCCTACCAATCAGAGCACAATAGAAAAGTAGTTGATCCTACAAAATCTTAATTTGATGCTTTTAATTCCATTGTCCTCCTACATCCTTTTTGCTTTACTAATGGGAGTATTTGTCATATAAGTGTGTATTTTTTTAATTGCAATTGATGTATTATTTTTATGTTGTTGTTTGCAATACTCTAACTATTATTGATGATAACATAAAGTTCTGATTTTGTTATTCTAGTAGTAGCTTAAATATGAAAAACTCTAATTACTAGTAACTTAAAGTTGATGAAAATGATGCAGATTTGGAGAATGAAGATGATATAAATATGGAGGTTGAAGAGGATCAGGAGGATTTAGGGCAAAGAGATGAAATTAATGGTCCAGATGGAAGATGTTGAAGAGGATTTAGAGCAAGGAGATGAAGGTAATGGTTCGAATGAAAATGTTGAAGAGGATTTAGAGAAAAGAGATGAAGATAATGGTCCTGATGAAGATAATGTACCATATGAAGCTGATGCAGGTGATGCAGATGATGAAGATGAGGTAGTTTTCTCTTAATATTATGACAGTGATAAATATGGAGAACTTTTTAATGATGTAGATGATATGATAGATGATGTTATGATATGAATAAATTTTGCTATATTTTTATATGTTATTTTATTTGAATTCATTTCTATTTTTTGTGTTTAATTGTTCATTTTGTGTTCTTATTAATTTTACATGTAGATTTAATGATGGAATACAAATATAAAGTTAAAGCATGAAACGACATTAAAGTGAAAGCAAAATGCGCAACAAAAGTTGTTTCACGTGGACAGCCCCATGCATAGCGTAAATTAAATGGCAGCAGTCCCTTGGCTAAATGACGTATCAGTGTAAGGAGGCTTTTAAAAAAGTTACACGAAGGCGTTTAACACAGAGAAGCAAGGGTTTTGCATGAACAGAGAGGCGGTGGACCAAAAACGCTCAAACATTATTCGTCCCCTCAACAAACAGTAAAGAGGGCAGGCGGCTAGGGAATGGCGTGAAAGGATAGAGAGCTGTGACTTGTAGGTGTAAAAGAAGAAGAAGAGTTTAATCGTACAATCAAATATACATTGAAGAGTTGCGGCAGTGAGTAGAGAAGAGGGGGGCGGCAGAAACAAAGAAGAGTGGCAGAGTAGAGAGGCGTGAGAGAAGCCAAGTGAGTGACCATCTTTATTTGTCACTTCAATAAATAGTGTAATGCATAGTGAAGTAGAGAGAGGTAGTTTGAAACAAAAGGGGGCTTCAGTTAGGGATGGGTTTAATGGGGCTAACGCATTTGTTGGAGAGACTCATGGATGGCTAGACGTCTTGATGCCGGTTCGGAGACGACATTGACACCAATAACCTAGGTTAAGCATTTTTTCATTATTTTATTATTTATTTCTTTTATTAGGAATTAATTATATTATCTTGTGTTGATTGTATTGGGTGTTGAATGATGATGATTTTAATGCTCTATTGAATCGTTTTTCATGAAAACCCATTGCTAGAATCGAATGCAATAAGTAATTATTGTATTTCCGATTCATATGTAACGACTAATGGTTCCAAATCATTAGAGATAACATAACATAGGTTAAATAATCTGAGCTTGTGTGATTATTGCCTAGGTTGGTCTATTTTTCTTATTCATAATGCGGTTTTCCGGATAAACTTAGAGAGCTTATTCTAGGTTTCCCAATAGCTAGGGTTAATTAACGAGCGCTTCACGATTAACTAGGATCTAAGGAAAAATTAGGATCGACCTAGACTCACCACTACTATAGTAATAGTCTAGTTATTTTATTTTGACTAGCATTACAACGTGCCAGTCATGCTACTAGGAGGAAAAGGAAATAACCTGTTGATGATGAAAATGCAGCTAAGACTTACATTGAATTAGCTATGATTTTTCTTAATCATTTGCAATTTAAGCATGCAGTGAGTTTGTTGTCCATCAAAACAAAGAGGGTTGTCATGTTTACCAAAAATAAGCCTAACTTTGTCTAAGGTAAATGTAGGATAAAGAACTGCCTTTGGTATATATATGGAGCATTTGATAGGAAGCTGCAATCATTTCAGGTTAGGAAATTCAAGAACAATCGTGACTATAATATGGTATATATAAATCTTAGGATGAACACTAACATCTTATCTGACTTGTTGAAGGATAAGCTTAAAAGGGAGCCATTTTTTAAGAATGATGATATCAAATTTTATGTTAAGGATTATTTAGGTGTTGAAGTATCCATGAGTATGGTGAGAAGAGCAAAGAAAAAAATAGTAGACAATGTTGTGATTAACATTAAAAAGGAGTTTGGGAAGCTTTGGTCTTATATTGAAGTGATTAGGCAGACCAACCCATGAAACACTATTTCATTGATAGTTTCTTGTCCAATTCCAATATGTCCACCAATATTTGAAAGAATATACATATGCTTAGAAGCTATTAAACATAGGTTTAGGCATAAATGCAGACATTTTCTTGACCTAAATGGATGTTGGCTGAAAACCAAAACTAAGGGTGAATTTCTATGTGCTGGAGGAAGAGATGGAAACAGTCAAATGTTTCTTGTTGCGCTTAGGCTATGGTTAAAGTTAAGTCGATAGTCACAAGGAAGTGGTTCGTTGAAAGGATGAAAGAAGATTTACCTTACTTGGGCTCCGGAATTGGTTAGACTATAATAACTGACCAACAAAAGGTAAAAGTTCCACATCAATCTTATTTGAAATATGTAACTGTTATGAAATATGTAGAGCTACGTCCACATGCCTTTTCAAATGGTTATGTTTTCCCTTTCAGGGACTTGATAGAGTCATTGTCGATTTGTGTCCAGATGTTGAGCACAAGTTTTGTGCTAGACATGTTTATGTCAATTGACATGGAAAAGGATGTAAAAAGGAAGAGATGGAGCACTTTTGGAAAATTGCAAAATCCTTTACAGGAAGTGAATATGAAGAAAATTTGGATAAGCTTAAAGCCAAAAAGCAAAGGGCACCAGAACATATTGAGAGTTATGCACCACTTCAGCAATGGTGTCAGGCTTTTTAGAGGGAAGATTCTAATGATTGAGTTGGTTGACAATAAGTTATGTGAGGCCTTTACTAAGACTCTGGTTGATGCAAGAAAAATGTCAATTTTAGGGTTATTTGAGCACATTAGAAGAAAACTGATGAAAAGAATTGTGAGAAAAAGGAAAGAGGCTACCAAGTGGAAGGATAATTTAGGGCCAAAAATATAGGAAGCAATTAAGAAGAGTGTCGTGATTGCTCAACATTGTTCAATGCATCATAATGGAGAAGGAGGGTATGAGATTGATCATGGAAAGAACAGATATGTGGTGAGGCTTTAGAACAAAATATGTTCTTGTAAAAGATATACCCTCTCTGGCATTCCTTGTGCGCATGTAATATGTGCTATTAGAGTTAGTAGGGTTAATATTAAAGAGTACGCTTCTAGTTGGTTATAGAAGACTGAATATGTCAAAGTATATGGGAAGGCAATTCAACCGATGCCTGGTATGAAGGACTGGCCCATTAGCAATGAAGAAACTATTAGGCCACTAGAATTCAAACAAGGGCCTGGTAGGCCCAAAACAGTTAGAAAAAAAGGCATTGATGAGCCTCAAAAGAATACAAAAGTAAACAAAAAGCAAAATTTTGACCACATGTTTAGGAGGGGCATGATCATTACATATAGCCACTACTATACAAAAGGACACAACAAAAGAGGTTGTCCTTGGAAGGGTCGAGAGGTAATTTCTAAGTTGTTTTGTCTTTTTATGGTACAACTAAGATTCTTTTCCATAGTAGTGGTAATCTTCTAGGTTTTTTGTTTTGTTATCAATGTCAAGTTCTAGCTCAGTTTCAAAATCCAAACCCAGACCAGTCAATTGATTTCCATATGGAGCAAAACACAACAAACTCACTGTCAAACCCTAAAAACATATTCACATTTGAAACTAACACTGTCAACCCAGTTAGTGCCTCTAAATCTGCATCCAACACTACCTCTGCCTCTGCTACTGTGTCTATATCTGCTAGTGCCACAACTGTTTCAGGTACTGCTAACACCTCAAATACTGCTCATATATGTGGAAGTGCAAACGCAACAGCCTCAGTGTTCTCCTAACACCTGGAGGTGCTTCAAAAACAACAAATATCTATACATCTTCAAAGGCCACCACCAAGAACCAAACCAAAAGGAGAAGAGGACCTTATTATGGTGTTACTGATGATGGAAGCAGATTGAGGATGTTGACAGTTGGTAGATGTAGTCCAAATTCTCAAGCAAAAATTACAGAAAAAAGGCCTGTCTCATACTCTTCTCTTCAACCAGAAGCAAATAGGAAGCTCAAGAAACGGATGGAAGGGATGGGGGTGTACACAAATGAAACCATAAGGTTGCATATACTAAATGTAAGAGTTAAATATTTGCATTCTTACTAAACATTAATTAATTCATACATCTTAATAAATATTTGCATTTTATCTACAGCCTGGAAAGAGAAGTTAGAGACTACTAAACCTTAGTAAGAAATCAATAAAGAGGAAGGAAGTTGTTACTACGCATGTGAATCCAAGCCAACAAAGTCAAACTGCATTTTTAAAGGGAAACGACAAAATGTAAACTTAACATGTAATTGTTAGTGAACTGAACAATTTTGTGATATTTGTGAACTGAACAATAATAGATTGTAAGGATCTTAATGGGATTAATGTTATTAACAATGAATGCAATGACTACCAATTTCAGTTTGAAATGCATTTCTTATACGTTTTTTCCTTTTTGTTGAAGTTTATGAATGAGTTACCGAGGGTGATAGAGGGTGATGGAAGTTTGGTTAGAATTGTCAAATTCTCTGTAATGTTTTGTATTTTTTAGGGAAAGTTTAAAGTCTATGTTTGGAAAGAGATGATTAGCTTTTTGTAATAAAGTGTTGGTTTCCTTTATATTCCAATCAGTGTGAATTGCTTTTCTTTTAGGTTTTTCATTTTCGTTGAATTTCATGAATGGTAGAACATGTATATTGTTAATACAAAGAATTGGAAGTATAGTCTATTAAACATCTTTGTCTCCTCATCAATAATTTGATGACTTATGAAACAACTTAACAGCTGTGTTAATCATTGGATTGGAGGTAAAATAAGGATAACATGTTTTAGAGTAATCAATTCTGCCTCTTTTAACTCCTTTTGACTACTAACCAATACTCCATCTCCATTGAATAAAGATCCTATTTTGTCACTAATCTTCCTTACCAAATGTTGAAACATCAAACATCTTTAGGCTAGTCCATCAAACATGTTCAGGCTAGTACATAAAACATCAAACGTGTTTAGGCTAGAACATCAAATTAGTAATACAATAGATGTTAAAACATCTAACACTTTGCACTTTCCAAAATGAGGTTAGGTGAAGAACATTTACACATTGTTTTAATACATCAAACCATTTCTAGATAAGGCTTTAAAGGTAAAACTATTGCCCTTTTTGCCTTCATTATTTAGAATAACAAACATAAGCAAAACTACTAAACTTAAGCTTAAACAAGCAAACTATTTCCAACACTGTGCTTAATATGTTTCATAACTAGTCCTCGTGGTAACTAACTCATTCTTCAACTTTAAGTTTTTTGCAATCCTTTCAAATTGCAAAACATGTACTGCATTCTCTGTTAACTCTGTCACTTCAGCCTTCACTAGATTATTTTGAGGATATAACATCTTCTCTCTATTTTTTAGCCCTAAAATAATTTGTCGTGCTCTTAGACAAATCTTTGATCATGCCATTCATGAAATCCACAAATATTTTCACTCCACCATTAAAGAAAAAACAGCAATTCACTAATGAAATATATGAACATATTTAGCTAAAACAACATCAAAATGTACCAAAATTACCGGAAAGAGTCGACAGCCATAAAACCTTCTTCCTAGATTTTCATCAGTCCATGAAGTCTATCTAGGTGCTTTCAAGTTACAGTAACAATATTTAACCTCTCCGTCATAGTCCAATTCAACTGAGTAAGTTGAAGAAATCAGCTTGTATAACCTTATATCAAGCTTAGAACATGTCCCTCTACAGCCAAAGTTGAAATTTTCAAAAATTCCAACCAACACAAAATCACAACGAAGAAAATAATAAATTAAATCCTCTAATCAACCCCATTCCCTTGAAGAACTACTATTTGAGCTCATTCTTAAGTATTACAGCACAATGCTATAATGTAGATTATGCACCCATTGATAGC
This sequence comes from Erythroxylum longipes, assembly GCA_027563885.1. Lineage (NCBI taxonomy): Eukaryota > Viridiplantae > Streptophyta > Magnoliopsida > Malpighiales > Erythroxylaceae > Erythroxylum > Erythroxylum longipes. The sequence continues at coordinate 5,859,325 of JAOQMS010000004.1, read as the reverse complement.
TAAATGATGTCTATAAAACTGAATTTGTTTGCTCCTGATAATCTGCATCTCTTTCATGAATGTCATACTTTATCTTTAACCGAGCAGATAGAGAAAAACAAAACATGGATAACCACTAACGAAGCTAAACCAAGTGACATAAATCATATCCTACGTACAATTTCAAGTATATGGGGATGAAAAAACTTGATCATACCTTATATACAAATGTATAATAGAATTGTACACGAAAAATAATTATCGTCTACACATTATTCAACCCAATAATCAAACCCATTTAAAGAAGATAAAATAATTGATGTAAATGTAACATTGTTAGGGCAAAGGAATAAAGTGAATATTAAAACCTCATAAATTCATATACAAAAATTAGAAGGGAGCAGGACTCCTTACCTACTCTGGTCTTCAATCACAACACATGTATGTTTCATATCTCCAAAAATCTTATCACACATTCACCTCCAATGCCAAAAGAGAGATCCCATACTCACCCTACCAAGAAGACACAAGCGAGATTGGAGTGAAGGCACTTGAATTAAATGATAATACGTCCAGGGATTAGAGTGAAAGCACAACCAAGAAAAGAAAAGGAGGGTGAAACACATGTTCATAAAAAATCGTTGATTTAGGGTTGAAGAATATTTTTGCATCAATCAAAATTTAAACGAAATTAATAAATTTTTTCTTAAATTCCACCTGGCCTAGATAATAAATTAGGTCTATTAACCTGACATGTAAACACTAATTGACCTACATGTAACTGCGCGTGTAAACACGTCCTAATTTTCTTCCAAAAAGGTCTTTAATTGAGAAAACTCGTGAAATATTAGCCCTTCATTGAGCAGGTTTCAAATTTAAGTCCCAAACTGATCAAACTAAAAAAGGTTAAACCCTAATTTAGGCTTTTAGCCTGATATTAATTGCAGCTGCTCCCTTTACGCATAAATCTTCCAAGTTATTGCCTTTAGGAAATAATTGTTGTATGGTGTTTAAGCCTCCAACTGTGGACAACACCTTCACCAACACCAACTACATGCAGGAAAAAGAGGGACAACACGTTACCACTTGATTCTGGTATGCTAAATCACTCTTGTCCATCCTCTTCAGCTAGTCATATGAATGCTTAAGCTGGAAACATGAATTCCTTTATAAATTGCATGAATGTTTGAGCTGATTGCATAAAATAGCATGGTAAATGGAGAGGAAAACAATATGTATATCCATATCTTATCTAAGTTGTTCACTGGTTATTAATTGGCAGCATGTAAATGTTATATATATGGTTTAATCGTTGTTTAATGGCAACATGTATGTTGTACATAGTTTAATGGTTCAATGTAAGGAATGTATATACTATGTAAGTTATTTAAATGGAAATAAGATAGCATGTATAAATCATGGACGTTGTTCAATGGTTGTTTAATGGTTGAATGAAAATAAAACAGAATTTTAATCTTACTAAATGTTAAGATTTTGGCTAAGTCCTTTGTCATAAAATTTGTAAAACAAGGTGGTAAGTTATGGATGTACTTGGCAGGTTTTAGGGACCCTTCAGGGGTCTCACTCAGAGCTGAGTAAGACAACAAAGTTTTCTCATCACCATAGACTCGAGAATAATAAAGGAAAAGTACCGAACACGTGAGGGTAGTTAACAATAAATGACAAATAGTGAGTGTGTATTTAAATTGATTTGTTAAGATGGTTTTTACCTTACTATGAAAATTATGTTTATGAATAATTCCATTGATACTACTACTTGAATTTAAAAGTTAATCTTGATGAGGTTTACATATGCTTTGATTTAGCATTGAATTGAGTTTTGGATGCATTTGGAAACTAATGAGATGTACACATGCTTTGAATTGGCATTGAATTGAAATTTGCTTATGCTTTAAATTGGCATTAAAATGGATTTTGAATATATTTTGAATTGGTATTGAAATGAGCTGTGCTTATGTATTAATTATGGTTTAACCTATGGTATGTCGTTAGGTCTTTATACATACGATTATATCGATCAAAGTACGTCCTAATATGCATGGCAATGTTTAGGGGGCGTCTGTCACTAAAATAGGTGGTGTTGTGATTGCCAATATGTTCTATGCGTCGCCCTCTGTATGTTTGGAGTATATATTATGCTAACACTATTACGGGTAAGCGATACAAAACCATCTCTATAACCACTGATTTATATATAATGCTAGCATCGTTATGGGCAAGCGATGCAGAACTAGCTTCATAACAATCGGTATATAGAGGTTAACCAAGCACGGTTAAGCAATACAGAACTAGCTCCATGGCCTTACACCTAAGGGTACCATATGGTAAAGAAAATTAGTGATAGACTATGTTTTAAAAAGAAAGTTCATGAAATTATTGATTATCGTCTCTGTATACTTTACAAGAAAAGTGGAACTTAATCTCAGAAAAATATATATGTTTTATTTTACATATGTATTGATCTTATGAAAAGAAAAGATTGTGTTTTGTGAGAACATTAGTTATTACTTGAAAAGAAAAGAAATTTTTTTCTTTTATGGAGGTTAACATTTGTATAAATGTTATTATTGGAAACCAATAATACTCACTGAGCTCGTTTAGCTCACCTTTTATTTTCTGTTTTTAAATAAAACCTCCCTGGTGCACACTCAGGGGCTTCAGTAGCAGGGACTCCACCTTGCGAGTAGTCAACTTTGTTAAATGCTACTGTGTAGGCATTTTTATTTTGCCTTGTACATATTTTTTAGAAATATTGCATATCTTTGAACATGTTTTGGAAAGTACATTTGTATAAAGAATGGATATGTATAAAAAGTTTTTTTAAAATGGAATGCAAGATTTTATTTTAGCTTTTCAAAGTTTATTGACGTACTGACAGCGCGTGTCGAGTGCACTGCAAAATTTACCTGACTCTGCATACTAAAATTTGTAGTTGCGGTAAGTCGGGATCGAATCCACAGGGAATGTTCGGTTAATTTTCGTAATGAAATTAATT
>JAOQMS010000004.1:5811688-5832585 GCA_027563885.1 Erythroxylum longipes | reverse complement strand
CTTAACACTTATACCGGAAATGTCATGAATGCATGTACAGTCATTTTTTAGGTGCAAAATTCACTATTCACATGTATGCAGATGCTAGATTATGCATGAACATGGAAAGGCATTTCTAAACGCCCATTGACCACTCAAAAATACTATTCTCACCTCCCCATCGGTAATGGGATGTTACAGATAGAAATGTTGGCAAAACCAAGCATGGAATTCAAAAGCTACTGTTGCAAGAGATTGTTGCTTCTTTTGCAAATAAACAAGCAGCATCCTTTTCAAAATGTGGTTACCAAAATCTTTACAAATTACTTAGACCATTGCATTAACCTAACATAACAGCAAAATCACCCAAGACTTATGTTCCTTCCCCATTGAATTCTGTTCATCAATCCAAAACAATTCAAATGCATCCTCCCCTTCTGTAAATGAAACTAAAACACTTTCCACATCACCCTCAGGGTCCCGAGCTGAAAAGTCTTTTAAAAAAACTCATCAAATTGTCATCTTTGTTAGATCTATAGTGGGTGCCTTATTTCTTGAAATTCAACAACGAAAAGCTGATCTATTTCTTGAAATTCAACAACGAAAAGCTGATCGTACACTTGTTGAAGACTGGTGTAAAGGTAGGTAGTATGCACTAGAAGTCTTTGAAGATTGGTGTTCCAGGCCTATTCGGAAGAGATTAGGTTAAGACAGTGGTGAAATGGCTAATGAGAGGTGAAAGAGATGGAGAGAAGAGGTCGAGAGCTTGCAGAAAAGGCCAAGAAAGCTATTGAAGAAGGTGGTACTTCGTAAAAAGATGTTGATGAATTAAAGAATTTAGTTTCAATCATGCTACAGTAACATACAAATGTTATTGTAGCATAGTTAAATATGAGATAAGCATAAGTAATCTAGTAATAGTAGAAATTTTCACATGAACAAGTATGTGCAGAAACCAAAAACACGCATATGCAGAAACGTAAAAAAAAAAACAAAAACGCAAAAAAAACTGAGGAAAATAGTAAACCAAAAATGTAGAACACGTATGTGCCAAAAAGTGAAACAAGTAATGCAGAAACGTAAAGAACCAAAAATGCAGAAAAACCCAGGAAAATAGTAAATCAAAAATATATAACATGTATGTGCAAAAAGCGAAACACATATATGCAGAAACATAAAAAACCAGAAACATAGAAAAACCCAGGAAAACAATAAACCCAAAATGTAGAACACGTATATGTAGAACACGTATGTACAAAAAGCAAAACATGTATATGCAAAAGCGTAAAAAAAAAAGAAACGCAGAAAAATCAAACGTAATAAAACACACCTAGTTAAAAGCCCAAGCTAATTTCGCTCTCCACAGATAGAAAAAAGGACGTAAGAGATGAGTTAGGGAGAGAAAAAAGAACAAAGAAGCAGGAGAGAGAGAATAGATGAGTTTAGGACGTAAGAGAGAAAAGATAGAGTTTCTACACTGAAGGAAGTTTATAAGAGGAAGAAGTAGAAAGAACACTTGTTGTGAAATATTAGAAAAATATCTTTTTCTATTTTTGAGAATTTGTTGTGGTTTTTTATTTTTAGAAACAGGAGATCGCAACAGAAACAACTAAATGCATTTTAGTGTGTTGTTTCCTTTTTTATTAAAACCGAAACAAGAAATTAAAAAAAAACAGAAACAAACACCCCTAGTAACTTTTAGGAAAATGTAGTAAAACTTTAGTAATAAATTTATTCAAGTCAACGCAACGTTCCCCGCTTTGCAGGAGTTTGAAGAGGGTCATAATGTACGTACCTTTCCCTTATTTTCATTACTTAAACATGTGAACTTATAGTCACAAAAGAACAACTTTACCGATTGCTCCAAAACTCACCCTCTTGACAGATTTATTAATAATATTATTTTATTTTTAACTGAAAATTCATAATGATTTTTTAAGTGTATCTTAAGTAAGTTTAAAAATACATATAATTATCTGCAAATTATTTAAGGATATTAAAATTTATATCTAGAACCAACATTATCACTTTTGTTACTCATAACGAGTACGTCTATCTATCTCTAACCAATGTAAATAATAATCTGCGGGTTTATCAATAAATAAGTTTAATATCACCAGCAGTAGTGTTTAGTTTAACATCTCCAACATTATTCTACATTTAGTTTGTCATGTATTATTTTATTGTGAAGCAAACCCTTTGCACTTGCACTTGATGCTTGACCTGGCTCCATGACCTCTTCCAACTAAATTATTCTTCAAATCGTCGTCTCACTTTCAGAGTTAGGTGGGGCCATAGCGTCATAGGTCCCACACGTTGCGACAGGTTGGTACTATAACGGACGGTTCATGATCCAAGTCAATGCCTTGATCCCGTAAAAAGTTGTAATTAACGTCTACCGACTACCGTGTAATTAATCATTTTCCTAAGCAGATGAAGGTGTGGTTCTATTTTGGGCTAATAGAGAAAGCAGGCCTTAAAGTCCTTTAAACCTGTTCTAAAATATACGAGCCCTTAATTTAAGGCAACCCCTTGATGAGCTATTTTGAAATTTTGATAAGTCCAAAAGTTCTCTTTATTCGTGAAAGCCAATAATTTATAGGAGGAACAACAGCCCAAATAGTTAGGCTGAGACACATCTCAGGGTACCAATCTTACCCTGACCAACGACCACCTTCGGATTCGGCCCTCTTACGGGAGCGTGGAAACTAGCCGATCAAGAATAATTAGCGCAAGGGTAAAATATTCATCACTGCTTTTTGAAGTGATTTTAAACCTCAAACTTCTTCGGCCACTACTTCCCGTTCTTCTACCATATATGTTTTCCTCTCAGTTAACCACACACGTGCAAATTTAGCATCGGTGGTGTAACTCATCAGTGGAGTCGCTTTAATAATAGTATGTCTTAACATTCGAAGTCTCGTAAGACTTCTAAACATTAGAAGATGGAACTCTTATTACATTATTAAAAAAAGATACAAAGATATTAAATTGAATTAGTAACTTGACTTTTAATAGTCAACAAATAATTTGTTTAGATAACATAATTTATGAATTATTATTCTCTAAATAATATATTGAGATCAAATAATTTATAAACTATTACTTTTATTAATGTGCTCTAAAAGATAATATATTTAAAATTTTCAATATAAATAGCTTCACTTCTAAAAATGTTGATACTATTAGTTTATATCCTTGCAATCAATCGATTAGTTGTAATCAATGTATATTACTATTAATTTATTCAATAAATTCTCTATTTTTTTGTATTTTTATTAGTTATATATAATGCTTAATACTAAAAACAAAATTCTTAGAATAAACAATGTAAAATTGAAATTATGGTGCAATGATGATTATGACATTCAATTTGTACTTACCGTTATTCCTAGATTGTTCTTAATTATAGTTTCATTAAATCGAGATATTGATATAATAGTAAAACTAATACACATTATCTTTTTCTTACGAAAAAAATAATTGATCTCATAAATTAAATTATCGAAATACTTAGACAAATGTATAAGTTCTTATTAGAAAATAAAGTTAATAAACTGACCCAATTATAAAGATCTTGAATAAAATATATGTATCTATGAATCTCCTCATTATAGTGATTGTACAATTGATCTTTTGGATTTGAGATTATTAAAGTATCTTCACAAGAATTATTATGTTTTAATGTTACTAATGACCTATTTTACTTATGAAAGTTTAATCAATAATACTTAGATATAATATAAACTATATAGAGATAGTTGAATAAGTTACTAGAAGATTCTTCACCTTAAAATAATGATGGAGAACATTTTAACGCTTTTGATCAATAATGATTTAAGAAATTTTTTAGTTAGAATGAATTGAGATTTAAAAATTTATTGTCAATTATCAATTTTTAATTAGCAAGGATTAACATAAATGAATTTAGATAAAGTATATAGTAATTTCACGATCTATGTTCAACTAGAATATTCGATGATAAAATGATAAAATTATTCATTATAATTATGTATAAATATGTTAAGTCAAACTACTTTAATATTCACAATATTTGGGTAGTTATGGTATATTATTAGACATTAATATTAATCTATAATTATAAATTATATAATTAAAGAATTAAAGATAAGTTAAAAGAATTTTTAATTTATCTAATTATATTCACTTCCAAAAAATTAGGAACCTAATGGATCACATATAAAGAGTAATTAAAGAAAAAATTAATTTAGATTAAGTTGGACTTAATTATAAAGTTCAAAAAAACTTTATATAACAAATATGAGATATCAAATTTTATTAAAATAAAGTTTTAATTATGATTAGAGATATATTTTAATCATAATTAAGTCTTTTATTTTAATTAAATTTGAAAGAAACTCTAGTCTTTCTTTATAAAAGAGAAAGACATAAAGGAGCTATGGCTCCTATTAATCCTCTCAAAGTTGAGTTTTCTTGTCTTTACTATGGAGGTTCTGTTAAAGCTTGAACATTTGAATAACTTGTAGTTGACAACTTCACCTAAGAACAAAAGCTTTTGCAACATATCAAATGAGGTTTATCTTTAACCCTTTTATTTCTTGATTCATGTTTTAAGTTATTCTTTTGAAGAGATCTAAAGGGAAATTATAAACATATTCCGTTACACTCACAATCAAATCTCAATTTATTTTCTAATAACGGTATCAAAACTTCCTTTAATTGCTTAACTTTATTTAAATACTTGATTATTATTGATTTGATAAATTGTTAAGGAAAAAATTAAATTTACAATTGTTGCAAAGTTTCGTTAATTTATGTACCTATTTTTGTTTTCAAAATAAATTAATTTTTTTTGTCATATTTGTGTTTTGAGAAAAACATTGATGCTTGTTCCCCTAAGTTTTCGGGAAAAAAAAATGGAGATGATTCTTGAAATTGATTATTTGTTGAAAAATCACACATCTCGTAACTAATTTCAAGAATTTGCCTAATGAATAGGATCAAATTAATTAATTGCTTTTGGAAAACATGGTTTGGAGAAGTTGAGTAACCTCATCTTGTTACTATCACCAAAAGCGATGGTCCATCCACTAGTATCAGTAGTTGTTGCTAATAAAATAGCGACGATGGTTAAACATAACAGTCACCAACGTGAGGAAAATAAGATGAATTTATTGGTGGCATAAGATGCAACATGAAAGCTCTCAGTTAGCTCCACATCAGCAGACATTTACGGACAAGAAAAAATGAGGAAAAGAGGTGGAGACGGTGGCAAATCCAAAGATCCTAGCTCAGAAAAGGATTAGGCAATATAAGCACCCGATAGGCAGGCTTGGCAACAGGGTCATCAGGCTTAGGATTTATGCTCAAGCCTGGGCTCAGTCTGAAGCTCGATCACGTGGGGATCATATGACCCAAATTCAAGCCCGATCAAGCCCAAGTGGCCAGAATTTAGCAGTGTCTAATTTTTTTATTTTTAAAATTAAAAATAGAAAATAACTTCATTTTGCCCAAACTAGGCCTAGTCTTAATCCAAAATACTTTTTAAAGTGTTAAGTTTTATTAAAAATATTTGTGAAATTTAATTTACTTTTTAAAAGTTAAATTATTAAATTAAATTAGTTATCAAATCAATAAATAAAACTAAGCAAAGATTTAAAGAAATATATTTCATAATTAGGTTATAGTAGGTATGATTAGTATAATGAGATTAAATTTTGAAAAAAGGCTAGGAATAATATATAGGATATGTCTTAACAAAAAGTTGTTATCTAACAAATTTAATAATCAAGTGAGATATGATTGGTAAAGATATTATCTATTTAATTTAAGTTTAGTTTATTTTTTAACAAACTCAAGATCAAAAAAGTTTTAATGAAATCTTAGACCACTAGAGAGATTAAATTAATTTTTAGAATAAAATAGTAAGAGTAACTAAATATTTTATTAAGGTCCTCATTTTATTTTCTTATGATATAAACTAATATTTATTAATTTATGCAGTTTGAGTTGTAAGATAAAATGAGTAGCAATTTGTCTATAAGAAGCATCATAAATGATTACAAGCTTACTGGACGTAATTTCTTATACTAATTTTACAACTTGAGAGTAATTCTCAAGCAAGAAAAAGAATTACACGTTCTTGACACTATAATTCCATTAATTCTTAATGTGAATGCAACTAATAAAGTCTGATAGAGATATCAACATCATATTGATGATGTTAAACAATCTATATGTCCGATGTTGACTAGCACCGAAGCTTTAGAGGCAATTTAGGAACTTAGACGCTCACATTATGATATTACATCTTAAGGAATAGTTTGGTATGCAAAGTAGGATAGACAATTTTAGACTTTCAAAGTATTATATCATTATAAGACTATAGAAGGGTGCCTTAAGAAGGAACCTAGTTTTAATCTTATTATGTAGTCTTCTAAGAGTACGAAAAAAAAGGTTTTAAGAAGAATATAAATAGGAAACAAAAGGCTTCTACTAAAGTAGTAAATTCAATTGATGATGGCAAGATAGAACAACAAGGGCATGTATTTAAATTGTGAATTCAATAGATATTGAAAGAGGAACTGCAAAATTTATCTTACTAGCCTAATGGACAAAACGCTTAATGATGCTTCATCCTCAAATATGTTTATGATTGAGATTAAAATTTCTAATTTTGTTTTATGATCTTGAATATAGAAAATGGTTGTGATTCTCACATTTATAGTAATGTGTAGTTATTACCAATGAGTAGGATGAGTTGTTGCATTCGCTATAGAAACTTATAGTTTAGCTCTGCCTTTGACCTTGTGCTAAAACTAAATAATTGTTGTCATGTTTTGTATATTCCAAGAAATATTATTTTTATTTCTTATTTAAATGTGAATGGAATTATCTTTATTATTGAAAATAAAAGTTATTCATTATAAAAATGATGCTTATTATGGATATGGATTACATCGTATAAGTTAGATCTAAAAAGGTCAATCCTTAATATAAATAGTAAGAAAAGAAAATTAAGTGACCAAAATCCATCTTATTTATGACATTATAGGTTAGGTCATATCAATGAAACTAGATTTATAATGTTGCAGACAGTAATATATTTAGATCATTTTCATTATGAATTATATAAAGCTTGTGAACCTCGTTTGTTAGATAAAATGACCAAATTATCCTGTAGTAGAAAAGGAGAATGTGCTTGTGTATTAAGAGAGCTCGTACATTTAGATGCATATGACCCTATATCTACTTGTAGTAGAGGAGTATCCTTATATTTCATTATATTTACAAATGGCCATTTTATATATGTTTATGTGTATTTAATAAAACAAAAGTTTGCATTCAAAGAATTTAGACTTAGGGTTGAGAAATAAAATGGTAAAAATATTAAGATACTTAGATCTGATTAAGGCGGTGAATACTTAATCTATGAGGTTTATTACTTAAAAGAAAATGGTATTCTTTCACAATGGACTCTACAACATAATACAGTATTAGAGAGAATAAATTGTTTTATATTGGATATGGTATGTTTCATAATGGATCATAATGACCTTTTTATTTCCTTTTAGGGATATGCCTTTGAAACTATTGCTTACATTTTAAATAGAGTTTCATCTAAATCAATGAACAAGAGACTATATGAGATATAGACTCGTAGTAAACTAAAGTTTTTAAACTTAAAGATTTAAAGGTGTAATGTTTATATGAAGGGTATAACATATTATTAGCTTCAAATTAAATAAGATAATTGCAAATTTTAGGTTATTAAAAAGTAAGTATCATATATCAATTTTACCATTCTCTTGAGCAAAAGATATTTGTCTTAAGATATGTTACATTTTATAAAGAGAATTTAATCAAGGAAAGTAGTGGGAGGTATAACTTAGAGAAGTTTAAGAACTAGAAATGCATATCCAGATAAAACAAGAACCTTATATTGATATATATATATATATATATATATGGTTCACCACACACACACACACACACACACACATATAATGGTTCAAGAGACATATAATTTATGACACACTAGTAGGATCTGTTGTTACCCAACTAAATTTGATCTATATATTAAAAGGGGAAAGATGATACATTGCTTCTTCAAAATGGTATAAAGTTATGAGATCTAAAATAAAACCCATTACTAACCCAGTATAGACTTTATTAATTGCTCCTAATGGGATTTTACCTACTGGATGCAAATAAGTTTTAAGAGAAAACTAATTAGGATGCATATAATGTACACATGTACAAAACAAAACTAATGGCTAAAGTTACAAACATAGTGGCTAAAGGTTGCAAACATAAATAATAAGTTAAATTTGATGAAACCTTTTTACTAGTAGCAATGCATAAGTCCATAAATATCTTATTGGCTACTATCATATGCTATGATTATAAAATATAGGAAATGAATGACAAGACAACATTCCTAGATGGATTTTTTTTTTAGGATATATATATGACACAACCTAAAGTTTTTAATCTGATTAAGTTTGTAAGTTGCTAATATATATTTATAGATTTAAATAAGTGTTACGAATTTGGAATAATTAAAGAGTTTGATTTTATTAAAAAATGTGGATGAAACTTGTAACAAGGTTAGTATGAATGTAGTCATCTTCTTAATACTATATGTAAATTACATATTATTAATTGGAAATAACAAATCGATGCTTCAATATTTAAAAATTTTGTTATCCAAAATTTTATGCATAAATGATATAAGAGAAGTAGTCTACATTTTGTGAATAAAGATTGATAGAGATATATAAAAAATGTTGCATAGTTTATCCTAGTCTATGTATATGGACAATGAGTAAAAAAAGGCTTAACATAAAAAATTTCAAGAGGAGATCCTCACTCATGTCACATGAGATTTCTATCTCAAACTTCATGTCTAAGTACACAAGAAGAGAAAGATAAAATGGATTGTAATCTATATGTTTTGGTTATTAGATCAATTATATAGGCAATGATATGTACGAGACTAGATGTTTCTTATACTTTAAGCATAACAAACATATTTTAAGCCAATTTTAGTTATAGTCACTCAACAGTTATGAAAAATATCCTAAAGTACTTAAGAAAAACTAAAGACATTTTCATACTTTATAGAGAAGCTGAACTAAAAGCTTAAAGGTACTCAAATGCGAATATTTAGTTTGATCATGATAATAGCATATCACAATTAGCATATATCTTTACTCTAAACGGTCATTTAATATGTTAGAAAAGTTGTAAGAAACCAATTATTATTTATTCTGAGATCATATAAAATATATTTCAGTGTTTAAGGTGATAAAGAAAGCCATATAAATTAAGAAACTCACCATTGAACTTAAAGTTGTTCTTAACGTTGTTGAGCTAATGGTTTTATTAGATAACAATAATGGCATAATTGGACATGTAAAAAAGCCAATATCAATGGTCCAAACATATGCTTAAAAAGTTTTACTTGACCAAGCAGACAATAGAGTAAAAAGATACTACATTGGAGTGGGTGTTTACTAAGAGAATGTTGTAGATCTTCTCACTAAACTATTATCTCAAAAGAGACATGATTAATATATAGATGAATATGATATTAGATACATAGGTGATTGTTTAAGTATCTTCATATTTGTTTAAATATGAAGATACTTAAACAAATATATGGAGCTTATTAGAGAATATGTACACTGAATTGATATGATTATAGGGATCTTGAGTAAAATATTATATATATGTTTGTTTCAATACGAAAGTTATATAATTGATTCTTAGATTTGAAATTATCAAACTATCTCATATGAGAATTATTATATTTTGATGTTACTTATAACTTATTATGGGGTAGCTTCATCATTAGTACATAGATAACGTATGAACTCTATGAAAATAGTTTTAATTTTATTTTAATTAAATTTAAAAGAGACCCTAGTTTTTCTGTATAAAAAGAGGAAAAAGTTTTTATAAGATATTAAATCAAGTTTGTTAAAGATACATAATGGAAAGTAGTGAAAAAGTATTCGGCTGGGGCAATGATTTAGTTCCGATTTATTTCCCAAACATGTGCCTGCAGCTTCCAAATACTTTACATGTTAAGCGACATAAAAATCATCTTGACATCCAAAGATATCCACCTTTAAATTTCGTCCAGTTATGATAATGTCGATTGGCCGGTCATGTCACCATCTACAATTTTGTTTGAGATATTGACAATCTCTTTTTCTTAGTTCACTAACTGACAGATATCATTTTGTACATTAGCTCCCAGGTGGTCACAAACTAGACCTCGGACGCAATCACCTACTTGAGGCTGTGATTGAGGAACACTATTGCAACGTTTTGGAGGTGGGGTCTGAGATTACTAAATTAGTGCCTCACCGTTGAACAACCATGAGATTAGATGTTAACATTTAACATTTGTATATGAAAATTAGATACAGAAATCGTCTCACCCTGTCGTATAGGGTTGTTTTTTGTTAAATGGGTTATCCACCACAGAGGTTGCTTGTCGCTAACCCAAAATGACATGATCAAATCCAGTAAAACCAATGCAATCTGCAGACCAGCACTCGGAAGATTAATAAAGAAGACAATGTTTACAAGAGCGATATCCAGATGGCGACGCCAGAATGTGTATGAGAAAGTAGAGCGGGGCCCACAGCTTGATCCAACCAATCAACTTGGCGATGAGTCCATCATGTTTTTCGCGTATGAAAATATCTCTCACATTAATTTTCAACTGTGTATGTGAATGTGAGTGTGATGGGGTTTTATTTTATTGCAAGGTGCGGGTAGTGCTTATGCATTGCATGGCTGCTCATTGCTTCATATTAAATGGTGAAAAGAAAAGGGCGAAAGTAACTTGAGAGTCTTGTCATCTATTGCTTCACACCCTTCCTTTCCTTTCCTCTCTCTTTCTAAGCCTTGAATCACTCCTATTTTGCTTCTCAAGATCTTCTTCCTTTCTATTCTTGACAGGCTTCTCCTTGTTCGATTTCAGTAGATAATATACTCATTTATCGCTTCCAAGCTATTTCTCTGTGAATTTAAGACACGTAGCAAAAAGCAGGAAGAGAAGCAAGAGTGAAGTCATGGATGATACCTCCTCTGGAAAATCGGACTCAAATTCAGCAGAACTCAAACAAGAAGTGCCAGCATCAAAAAGAAGGTCGATACTGATGATCCTTTTCTTATTGGACTTGTTTCTTATCTTTCTTTCCTCTCACAGTTTCGCTCTCTAAGGACATAATGGGTTAGAAGAATATAGTTCACTAGGCCTTAAGTTCCTGATCAGGCTCATATATATGTAGTCATTTTCTGGATTCCATGAGTTTTTTTTTTTTTTTACTAGAATTAGCTTTTCTGATGTGGTCTTGCAGGAAGGTAGTTGAGAAGACTGTTGTTAGAGTAAAGATTGGAGAAAATGCCGGGAAAGTGAAGAACGAAGGTCCACCTTCTGATTTTTGGTCTTGGAGGAAATATGGGCAAAAACCCATTAAAGGATCTCCTTATCCAAGGTTTTTTCTTTTTAACATTTTCTTCTTCCTTTTTTGGCCAATCATTTCTCTCTTTACAGTTGTATCTTGAGTCTTGACAAGCAAAACAAGACACTTCTGAAATTTCAGGATTCATTTAGTTTTGTCTTCTTCAATTCAGTAGCACCCAGTTACGGAAATTAAGCTTGTCTGGAAAGTAAATTTTCTTTTTAAAGCTTGTCTCGAAAGTAATTTTTCTTTCTACCTTTCTGATGAGGAACATTGATTGTTTTCACCATGCTTTTAATTGCAGGGGCTACTACAGGTGCAGTACATCAAAGGGATGTTCAGCCAAAAAACAAGTAGAGAGATGCAGAACAGATGCTTCAATGCTCATTATAACCTACACCTCAAACCATAACCATCCAGGTCCTAACCTTCAAGAGACCAACCTAAACCAGCCTCAGAATGAACTCCTAAACCATTCCACTGAAGAAGAAAACACAGCATCTCCAAAAGATGAAGAAAAGCAAAACCAACCCACTACGACCATCATCGATGAAAATGGTACCGAAGAACACAGTTTTCACTACTTGCAATCCCCAATGAACGACTGCTCTGAATGCGTTATGATTAGCCAAGAAGACCCTTTCACAGAGACCTCAGAGAAAACTCAAGGTACATTGGGAATTCTGTTGGATGAAGTGCCCATCTCTTGTCCTCAACTAATGACATTGTCCACGCCTAAATCTGAAGAAAACGACTTCTTTGATGAGCTAGAGGAGCTACCCACATCGTCAGCTCTCACGAGCTTCATGCGGGCACATTTTTTGGAGGAAAGGATTCCTGTTGTCCCTTCTTAATTATAGTGTTTTTGGTTCTTGTAACCTTAAAATCTGTACTTAGATTGTCCATATATGACATACTATGGTCACTACCACCAGTAATAATTAGATGGCAACTTGCAGTTCTCTCTTTATCCTCACCAAACCAGTAAAGTTTCGCACTAATTGGACAGAAGCAGGAACTAATGGGAAAGATACCATCTTTTTAATGGGTTTCTTGAGATTGAGACTAAAAATGGTCTTAGACATACGAGATACAAGGGAATGGTGGAAGAGCAGGGAGAGAGAGAGACGGCTTCATTTGGTAGTTGTTTTCATTATTGGAATCATTAAATAAAGTTGGCACGAGGTTCACGAGGTAGTGCTCAAAGATCCTTACAAGAAGATAAGGCTTTGGTTATTATTATTGTTATTATTGGTTTTTACTTTTTCGCCATTTAGTTGAGTGTGGTTGATTTGGTGGAACAGAGAGGTTGGATTGGAGCTGCTTTTTGTATGTCTATTATTAAGCTCTGATTGAGGAATAGAGGGTCAGGTACTGGAATCCTCAAAAACGGTTTTTCGGGGGTGCTAAGATTCTCCGTATAAAACGCCAAATCGAACAAGTTCCCCTCTCGTTCTTCAGTAAGAAGCCAAAAGTACCAACATTTCTTCGATACTGTGAATTAGTACCGAGTACTGGCCATGTATCACGTGCGTGCAAGTTGCTCATCAACCATCAAAACAAGTCTAGGAACCCAAGGGACTTCCATGTTCGTGACCCTAAAAGGTTATCAAAAATTTGATATAGTTCTCCCCAATTTCAGCTCATCTCATCTCATCTTTTGACCAGTTTTCAGGTCTTTCAAGTAATTAAGTCTATCGAGTAATTTCTGCAAAAGTCATTTTGACCCTTTCTGAAGATCTTTATTGGAGATGGCTCGAACTTGATTACGGACTGAATCCTCAACCATTCAGCTGAGGGGTATTTAAAGCAAACGTTATCCAATTCAGATCAACTTCGGTGGGTCCTCTAAATGATGTGGAATCCTAATAATGCTCCAACTGCCATTGGAACCAAGCAGTGAATGCTGATAATGAAGCAAGATACATTTTTACTCCACTGGAACTCCATGGTCCTGTCCCAATGAGGGAGACAGGCCATAAGAGAACTGACAAACAATTACATACTTAAGTATCCAGATAATGATTATAGTTCATCCAAACAAACTCGGTGGACTATACTGATCATTCCTATTCGATTTGTAGAAACAAGATTGTTTAAGATTTGTAATAGCTCTCGAAAATTTAGTACATGTCACTTATTGTTGATCTGCGGCAGCTGCCAATGGCTGGAGAGCTTTGAGAGGGTTCATGATAACACCATCAATAAGACCATAATCCTTGGCCTCTTTTGCACTCATGAAGTAGTCACGGTCCGTATCTTGGTTGATTTTCTCAAGACTTTGACCAGTGTGGTAGGCAAGATATCCATTTAAATTTGCCTTGTGATGCAACATCTCATTTGCCTGACAATTTTATGAATAGTTAGGATGATCATAAATAAAGTAGTCGAATCAATTAAGAACAGAAATTGATTGGCTTTAAAGAGCCCTGAGACCATTAAAGAAAAAGACTCAAGTGAAGATCGAAGTCCTCGAAGAAGAGGAGGAAAAAGTAGAGAACAAAAGTGGTCACCGTCATTGGGATTGAACTTTCTGGATTTATTAACATCTAAACAACTAAACCTTACTCTCCCTTGAAAACCAGAAAAACTCTTTCTTCCTTGTTTCAAAACTAACAAAAGTGTGAAGTGATATACCTGAATATCAATGTCAGACTGCCCACCCTGAGCTCCACCGAGAGGTTGGTGGATCATTATCCTTGAATTTGGCAAGCTGTACCTTTTTCCTTTACCCACATAGGAGAAGAGAGAGAGGCATATTTAGTAAACATATGAACAGGGAAAAAAAAAAGATTGGAATCAAGAAAGAGTGAAAGACATATTTAGTAAACATAAGAACAAAAAAATTGATTGGAATCTAGGAGGAGCTTTCTTACCTTTGGTCCCAGCACTAAGTAGGAATGCACCCATACTGTAAAAGAGAAGCGAGAAAAATAAAGAAAAATAGATCAATAACAGCAAACACTGAATTAAGCGCACCAACAAAGTTCAGACAACAATTTTGTTTCAGATACATATACCACATACTGAAAAGTATATACATTCTATACACAGAAAACTACATTCTGATCAATTTTCTCAACTAATTCAGGAGACGTAAACAATAGTCTATACTTACATGGTTGGAAACCATTTAATTTTTGTCCAACTTATGCGAGAAGTAAACCAAATAGAGTAGCAAAATCTACTTTAATCGACGCAAGTGTTCAGGGAGCTGGACATAGGTTAGTTTTAACAAGCCAATCATGCTATCAGGAATAGAGTAGATGAGGAAAAGAAAGAGAATCTAATTCGAAGACACTAATAAAAGCTAATGACTATGCACTCCAAAAAACTATCACGTTTTATTGAAATCCAAGTCCTAAATCATCATCTAATGGTTATGCCTCCCATCATACACTTCTCAATCCTTTTAGTCAAGCCTGCACTAATTGTTGTATGATTGAGGAAAGAATGTTAAGTTAAAGCACAACAAATTCAGACTTAGTTAAATATCTGTCAAGTGTTAACATTGCAAAAATAAGGGTGTTCATAGGCATTAATTCAAGGGGATAAAAAGGAGAGTGAATTTATTAATGTTTGTATGATTGAGGAAAGAATGTTACGTTAAAGCACTACAAATTCGGACTTAGTTAAATATCTGTCAAGTTTCTCCATTGCAAAAATAAGTGTTCATGGACATTAATTCAAGGGGATAAAAAGGAGTGAATTTATTAATGTTTGATTGAGCATCGAGAAACAAGCCACATGGCAAATAGTTAAACCACTGCATCATATACCTAGCCGCTAACCCAACACAGACAGTAGAGACATCAGGTCGTATATGCCTCATTGTATCAAATATGGCCATGCCTGAAAAGAAGCAAAAATAGTGATCAACAAAAAAACAGATCAGTAAAACAAAATGAAACCATGATATAAAAATCATAGTCAAGAAAATAAATTGAAAAAAATAAAAGATAAAATGACAAGAAATTACCAGCTGTAACTGATCCTCCTGGGGAATTCACATACATGACAATATCCTGTTAGGAAGAGTATATGGTTTAAATCACCCTGTAGAAAGCTTTAAGCGGTACAAGTTATGAAACAGATACTGGCTAGCAACTGTTCATGTGTGTATCTGTACTTGCACATCTACCTAAATTTACTCTTCGCATATTGCACATCATTACAAAGAGATGTTCAAACGCCCAAATGTTATGTATATTCGTCTGTTATTATAAAAGCATACAATTGAAACAGCATTACCAGGATTTGAACAAAATAGATAGAAATGGATCTAGCATCGATTAAAAAAAAAATCACTAACAAGAAAACAGCACAAAACTTACCTTGTTAGGATCAACAGCATCGAGGTAAAGAAGTTGAGCAACAATTATGTTAGCCATATCATCATCCACAGGACCACCGCACCGAATGATTCTCTAATTGAGCAAACAACAACCAAATTCACAAAGCTGTAAACTAAAAAAGCTCTCCAATAATTGGTCAACGCAAACAAACCTCACAACTTACATATTGAAAAAGTTGACTAATAACACTCTGAAACCGCTCTTGCATCATGGGAGGCGGCCCCTGCCCTTGAGCTCCGTCGGCATACACAGGGAAGTAAGGCGAAGCCGGCATTTGCAAGTCATCCCTACATATCGCCAACACCAAGTTTTATTCTTGAGGCCAATAGTCAAAAACTTTGAAGGCAATAAGAAGATAACCCTAAATGACAAAATACCTTATGGACCAAATGCCCCGTCGAGAACTTTTTTCCGGAGCCCAAAACTCGCCGGAATAAACAGCCTTCGCCTGAGACGGCGAGAGGTCCTTCCGGTTACTAATTAACTTCATCAATTTTCTACAGAAAAAGAGACCAACAAAAATGAAAAACTCCACTACAAGCAAATAATTCTATCAGATATACAAATTGCAGGCATGACAATGAAGAACAAATATAGGTATGGTGTAAAACTAGTTTATTAAGTACATTATAAAAATTGCATTACTGGGTGTGTGTGAGGTCAAACCTGGAACGAAGAGGCTCGAAAGGGAGGGCGAGCTTTTGGGCATCGGAGGAAGGGGATTGGGTGGAAGAGAAAAGGGGTAAAGAGGTGAATCTGAGAGAGGAGGTGGATGTGGAGACGCATGAGTGTGCCATTTTTGGGGTTGGGTAGACTAAGTACTGTGAAGTGGTACTTTGATTATTTAAGCGCCTTATCTTTAGGATAAGCTAAAGAGACTTAGACAACACCGAGGGTACTGAAGTGAGTGATTGAATTTGAGCTGCGCCGAGCTCAAGCGTCTCCTAGCAAGCAACAGTGACTTGCAAGCTCGCCTGCTACTGGAATTATCTTCGATCTGGTTGTTTCATGACCTGTTTTCTCTACGGGTCGGATCAGATTTTGTAGCTTTTCTGGTTTTGGGCCAAGATTTTTTGTTTGTTGTCCTTAGCATGACATTTTCCCGCGAGTCCAACCCCACCTGAAATCAACAAACTCGAATCAACCTAACTGGATTTCAAACTGAGCTTGGACTTCCTTTTTTTTTTATATAATTTTTGAGCTTCAAATTTAGCTTAGAATCGAGTTTGGACTACTCAACCTATCGCGACCTAAAGCTCCAAATTTTCATACAAAAATAATATAATTTTAAATAAAATGACATTATTTTTAAATTTTAAATAAAAATTATTAAACTTAAAATTTTAAATTAGGCTCAGGTTTAAACTTAAATTTTCAAGCCAAGTTTAGACTAGACAAATCCGAGCATAAATTTTTAGATCGAACTCAGATCTGAGCATCCCGAACTGACCTAGCTTAATGGCAAACTTGTTTATTAATCACTTCTACGTATTTTAATTTTCTAGTAAGAGGAGTAAAGGTACAATTTTAATGTAACTTTATCTTTTATTAAAATAATCAACAAGTTAGCCATTGAAATTGCAATCTTAATTTCCAAACATGTGGTACAAATAGTCTTTGATTGCATAAGAAAAGGCAATAAAACCTGCTAAGTTCTCCGAGAATAGATAGACAAGATAACTTTAGATGTACATATTTAATATTCTTAGCTTGCCAAAGTACAATAAAGTGATTATGAAAAATCTTTCATTCTTTGACCAAGTAATTGGGTCATATTTTTACCAAAAAAAAGAAAGATTGATAAAGAATAAATTTTCATAAGATCTTAATTTGTTGGACTTTGGCACTTGTATTGACTATGTAAAAGAGAAATTGACTACTAAAAGGTTGAATGAAACAATAAAGCTGACAAGTTTATAGAACTAAATAGGTTAATCCATACTGATATTTGTGGATATTTTACTCCACTAATTATAGGTGATTACGAATACATCACTTTTATTGACCTATTTTCTTGTTATGGTTTCATTGAGCTCATTCTTGAAAAGTTTGATTCTTTGGAAGCCTTTAAAGTAAAAGTGAAACTTCAACAAGAAAAAAATGTCAAAGTGGTTCATTATGATAAAAGTGATCATTATTACGAGAGATATGATGAGATAAGTTGTTACCCTGAGCCTTTTGTAATGCACATACAAGAGTGTGACATTGATATCCAATGCATGATGCCTATTACACATTGCAAAAAGAAACAACATTTCTTGATATGGTACGATGTATATAGGCGAACTCTTTCCTATTAGAGTTTTTAAAAGGTGATACTTTGAGAATTACAACTTATATTTTGAATTAAGTGCTCAAGAAGCTTGTTCTCAAAACTCTTTATGAGTTGTGGTTACAAAACAAACTCACTTTACATTTTCCATTTTCAGGGTTGTAAAGCAGAAGTGAGACCCTACAATCTACAATCAATAAATTTGATCTTAAGACCATTAATGACTAATTTATTGGTTATTATATGGGATCAAAAGATTATATGTTTTACTATCCTTTATATACACTAAAGTTATTGAATCAAATCGAGCTATTTGTATTTAAGATGGCACTAGTATAAACCAAGAGCTGAGAAAAATTGTGTTTAAAGAACACTCATTATTCCTATATGCTTGTTGTTGACCAACATCTGATGGACATTTAGGATGTACCTATAAAACATGTAGCATAAAAGCCTTTAGATGTAGTCATAAAAGATGTGTCTTTAAAGAGATTAAAAAATATCTATAGTTCTATAATCTCTAAGGATAACATTGTATTCTTGTAAGAACATGAAATTGGTGACACCTCAAATTCATCTATTTGTAAGAAAGTCATCTATAATCCTCAATTTAATTTTTAGATTAGTGTTATGAATAATGAGGTGATTTATATGTCACTAAATAAAATGTAGAACCTTTTAGAGTTACTAAAAGGTTGTGGTTCTATTAGATGTAAATAAGTATTTAAGACTAAGTGTTGTGCCAAAGATTAAGTGGAGAGGATCAAGGCTAGTCGTTAAGGGTTATAACCAAAAAAAAGGTGTAAACTATAGTGAAATACTTGCTCTTGTTTTCACTAATGATCTTTATAAATTATTATGGTAATTGTAGCTTATTTTGATGTAGATCTCCATCAACTAGATGTAAGAATAACTTTATTAAGTGGATACTCAAATGAAGATGTCTATATGATTCAACCTTTTGATTTTGAGTTAGTTAGAAAAGAAAGCATGGTTTATAATTTCTAGAAGTCAACTTATGGGTTAAAACAAGTTTTAAAACAATAGCATCACAAATTTGATAAAATTTTCACTAATAACTACTTTAAGAAAAATATTATTGATTATTCTTTGTAATAGGACAAATGGTATTCTCATATTGTCTCAAAGTACCTATGTTGATTGAATCTTCAAGATGTTTAATGAACATTTTTATTCTTCTAGAAAGGCTCCAGTTGTGAAGGTTGGTAAGTTCTTAAAAGCCTAATCTCCTTCAAATGATGTTGAGAGAGATCAAATAAAGTATTCCCTTATAGTTATATTATTGACTACCTAATATATGCTCAAGTATCCACATATCTTAATATTGCCTTTGTGGCTAGGTGCTTGGTATATAATTGAGTGATCCTAGACAAAGCCATTGAAAACCAACTAAATTCTTGAAATATCTTCAAGGTACCAAGGATCTTATATTGACTTATTGGCTTATTGACACTCTTAAAGTATTTGGTTTCAATGACTCCAATTATATAGGCTACGAGGATAATAAGAAATCTACTTCTAGTTAGATTTTGGCACTATTAAAGTATGTACTATTAAGTACATACTTTGAAGCAGTATATTGGCAAACTTACTAACTAAAGGTTTATTGATATATGTTCTAGGAACATGTCTCCCTTGTGGGATTGTTAGGAGCCTAGTTCTTTGTTTTAGTGAGAGTTTTTGTTCTATTTATGTTTTGTGAGGATTGTTTAGATTTTATATAACACATGCATATTATGGATGTTTGCCACTGTTTATGACATTTTTGTAATTCTATATTTCTGATGTATGAAAATCGATTATATTCCTTATGCTGAATCTATATTGATATTATTATTATATTTCTAAATTAGTAATGGCTAATTATGTACAACTCATACATCCTAACAATATGTTGGTTGTGTATGATTAGTTTGACTATATATAGTATTGTGAAAGAATTATCGTGCAATTATGTTGTCTAATTGGGATGATTTTACATTAATTAATGGGGACTAACATAATCTAATGATAATTAACAATTTAATTGTATAGATATAACATTTAAACTATTTATGAGATATACGTAATAGTGTTAACAATTTTTAAAGCCCTTATATTTATTTTTCAATCTTACCAAAGCCTACCTATTAGGCTTATAGTCAAAATGACATATGAGTTAATTCATGTCTTTGATAGTATATGGTTATAGTGAGTGTTGTGATGATGTGTATGAATATTTGAGAATAGGATTTAAAGAATACTATATTTGTTTATTATATTTGTTATTGATTTGCGAAAATCTATATTTAAGCGTACTAATGATTTCTTACATTTAATTTTCACTATCTTTAAGTAACTTAAATCTTTTATATACATATGTTTTGAAACTATATAAATTATATTGAGTGATTATGATATTTGTTTAATTATGTTTATTGAAAAATGTTAATATTGTACTTATAATTCTCATTAATTTGTTTTTCTAAATCCAACAAATGTTAGGTGATGACACGAGTGATCTTACTTTGTACAAATGTTTAGCATTGAGCTTTAGGTAGCTGAGATGCTTGACTCTTTTTTTAATCCTTAAAGCAATTTCCAAATCCATCATAATGGTTAAGCACATATAGTAAGTTAAAAATATGAAACGTTAAAATTGTAAACGTTACAGTTGTTAAAAATCATTTATTAAATGTGATTTACTAGAAAGATAAGCCGTCTTCAAAGGTTTCTGCATGTTGGTTCCGCAGTGCTTTCGGGAAAACTCCCAAGAATCGGAAGAAAAGGGGCCTTCAAGGTAGATCGCGATAGCTTTTATGGTTA
>JAOQMS010000004.1:5786484-5797598 GCA_027563885.1 Erythroxylum longipes | reverse complement strand
TTTTTATTCAAGTGTTATGAAGTAATAGTTTGATTCAATTGTTTGACTGAAATACAATTTGTTGGTGATAGATCTTGATGATAATCAAGTTGATATGAACTTTGTGACAATATGTTTATGATTGATTTTGTGTTATAACATGAGTAAACTATCGAGAATGGTTACTCTAATTAGTTCGCAAAACTCACCAAAATTGCACATTGACAATTTCAGGTTCGAGAATGAGACGACCTAGCTTTTAAAACTCTATAGAAGTGTATTTGGTGCAACTTTGATGATTAGATATGGCTCAAAGGTCGGTCAGCTGGGAATTGAAGACATAGTTTGTTAATAACTTTTGTGCGTTCCTCATGTTTGTAGCATACTGTGTAGACTGAGTTGTTTATGCTCATAGGACGATGTTATATAATTATGGATGATGTTAAACTTGAAGCTATAATGTATATGATGGTATGATATAAAATGAGGAAATTTTGGATGTTAGCAAATATGTGATTTGTGATTTTAATTATGATGCCATGTTATTAATTAAAAGAGAGATAGATAACACGTCATTTTTGTCAGGCATGTGCATGTGTAACCGAAGGGCGCACATGTATGTGTCAGATGGGAGTGGGGTGTTACAGTAGTACCCAGTGGTTGACCTTCTATCAATGCTTGAACTTGCCCAATTTGCATCCGTATAAACATCAACTGTTTTATTGTCATTTTTCTTAAACATAATCCTTTTGCCAATGTTAGTTTTAAGGTACCTCAATACCCTAGACACTACTTGAAGATGGACATTTTTAGGGTCATGCATGAACTGACTAATTACATTTACTGCATATGCTATGTCAAGCCTAGTATGTGACAAATAAATTAGTCTTACCACTAGTCTTTGATAACTCCCCCTGTTAACAGGTTCATCATCTTTGGCCTCACTTAGTCTATGATTCTATTCCATAGGTGTATCAATCGATTTGCACACCATCATTCTAGTTTCTTCTAGAAGATTCAGAATATACTTGCATTGGGATAGAAAATTTCCCTCTTTCAAATGAGCTACTTCTATGCTCAAAAAATATTTCAACTTCCCCAAATCTTTGATTTCAAACTCTTGGGCAAGTTTAAGTTTGAGGTGTTTCATCTCTTTAAGATCATTAGTTATGACGATAATGTCATCCACATAAACAATTAAGGCTGTCATTTTATTTTCTGTAGCAAATTTAATAAATAGAGTGTGATCTCCTTGACCTTGCTTGTGCTTCATTTTTAGCATAGCCTTTGTGAATCTCCCAAACCATGCCCGAGGAGATTGTTTAAGGCCATACAAGGCTTTCTTTAATTTGCATACTCTATTCCCAAACTTATCTTCAAATCTAAGAGGGGCTATCATGTACACTTCTTCATTTATATTACCACGTAAAAAGGCATTCTTTACATCAAATTGCTGCACAAGCTAATCAAAAATAGCTACCAAGGATAACAGTATACGTATAGTATTCATTTTTGCTATTAGGGCAAAATTTTCAAGATAATCAACCCTATAAGTTTTGAGTATACCCCTTAGCTACTAACCTTGCTTTATATCTTTCCACTGAACCATCTGCTTTATATTTAATTGTGAATACCCATTTACATCCTACTGTTTTTTTTTCCTTTTGGAGAATCCACTATTTCCCATGTTTGATTCTTAATTAATACATTCATCTCATCATCCATGGCTTTTTTCCAATCCCTATCCCTAAGTGCCTCATCAAGTGTTTCTGGTGTGGAACCTGAATTTATTTTTATAAGAAAACATTTATAGATTGGAGAACATTTGTCAAGTGAAGTGTAGTGTGAAATTGGGTATTTAGTGCATGTTCATGTGCCCTTCCTAAGAGTTATAGGGACATACAAATCATCAAGTTCAGGGTTTTGCATTTCAGTACCTAATTTCGGGATAGATCCTTGAGCCTACTCTGGTAAGGTTTGGACAATATCCCTTTATGAGTAGACTAAGAGAGGCTTGTTAAGGATAGGTGTAGTATTTTTTGAGATATCTGGCTGGGCACTTTCTGCCTTATTGTGGTCAGATTGGTTAGGTGGTGTAGGGACAGTAGTGGCTGACTTAGTCTGTGTATTTGGGAAAGATAAATCAAGTAAGAAATTAGTTCCCTATACTTCTCTTCCGTAGAATTCCCCATCTCCCCCTAAAGATAAGTATTAGGGAAGAAAGATTGACTCTCAACAAATGACACATCCTTAAAAATTAAGAATTTAAGTGAGGGATGATAAAAACATTTATACCCTATTTTTTGTAGGAGAGTACCCAACAAAGATGCACTTTAGGGCTCGTGGGTGAAGTTTTCCCCTATTGTGAGGATGAATATGAACAAAACTAACACATCCAAACACCCATGAGTTAAACTATTTATATTCAAACTGGGGAAAAAATTATAGAGCATTTCTACCAATGTTTTGAACTCTAGAGGTTGTGAAGGCAATATGTTTATCAAGTGAACTCCAATCAAAGCAGCCTCTCCCCAATAATGTTTAGGGAAATTCATTTGATATAATAATGCTCTAGTGACTTCAAGTAAATGTCTATTCTTACACTCAGCTACCCCATTTTGTTGAGGTGTATCAACACAAGATGAAAAATGGATAATGCCTTCATGTTGAAAGAAAGAAGATAAGGTTTGATTAAAGTATTCCTGCGCATTATCACTCTTGACCACTTTTATGCTCACCCTAAACTGGTTTTTTATCATATGAAAGAAATTAGGAAAAATCTCACTAACCTCGGATTTGTTTTCATGAGAAAGACCCACGTGACCCTTGTGCAATCATTAATAAAGGTAACAAACCATTTAGCTTCCAACTCATTAGGTATACTTGAAGGTACCCATATATCATAATGAATCAAAGTAAAAGGAAATTAAGATTTATTATTGCTCAAAAGAAAGGAAGTACGACAGTGTTTGGAAAAATCACACACATTATAATGGAAAATGTTAGGATCACCATTTTTAAACAAATTAGGAAACATGGTTCTCAATAAACTAAAAGAAGGATGACCTAAATAATAATGGTGAAGCCCAATAAGGTTAAGAGTATCTCTAGTCATGAAAGTCAAGGAGGAATGTGAGGTTTTGTCTCTACTATTAGATTTCAGAAGGTAGAGTCTATCCTTTACTATTAGAATTCAGAAGGTAGAGTCCATCCTTTTCCTTAACATGCCCAATCATCTTCCCCGTTTCCCAATCCTGAAATACACAATAATTAGGATCAAAGATGGCAAAGCAATTCAAGTCTTTGGAAAATATTTTAATGGAAAAAATATTGGCAGAAAGTTTGGGAACATGTAACACCCTTTTCAAGAGAATATTAGGAGAAAAAGGAATGGTTCCTTGATCTGCAACTGTAGTAAAAGAGCCCTCTGCAACTTTAACTTTTCTGTTACTAGGACAGGGGTTATAAGAAATAAAATAATGATGAGAGGTAGTCATATGGTCTATAGCACCTCAATCTAAGACCCAAGAATCCCTAGGAGACACTAATGAGGCACTAAGAGCATGACAATTAGAAAAATCACCTGATTGGGCTAATGAACATGATGCACCAACACCTTCCAAGGAATTGAGAATGCTCTTTAGGTGCTCAATCTCTTTTTTGTTAAGTCCTTTTGGTTATGATCTAGCTTGATCAGAATCTCCAGAGTTTGCAGGTTCAGTGAAGTGGGCTTTGGTCTCTCCATCCTTGTTTGCCCCTTCTTTCCGTGCTTTCTGTGGCTCCCCATGTAACTTCCAACAAGTCTCTTTAGTGTGACGAGGGTTCTTACAAAAATTGTACTAGACAGCTTCCTTATTTTGAGGATTCTATTGGTGGTGGTTAAAGGCTTCTTTTTTAGTTTTCATAGACATGAATACTGAGCTGTCAGCTAATTTAGATTCCAACATCACAATTCTCCGGCTCTCTTCTACCTGGATGAGTGAAAAGGCCTCATTCAAAGACAATTTAGTCAAATACTTAGTAAAGGGTCTTTAGTAAGTATTTGAACCCAAAGTTGGTCAAATTCAACATTAAGACCTGCTAAGAATTCAAAAATTCTTTCCCTTTCTACAAACTTTTGTAATTTGACATTGTCATCACTGCAATGCATTTTAAAATTTTGATAATGATCTAACTCAAGCCAAAGACTCCTCATTAGATTGTAATATTCAGTGACAGAGTGCATACCTTGCTTGATAGATAAGATTATGGTCTTAATCTCATAAATTAAAGAGGCATCATTTACTTTAGAATAAAATTGAGTAATATCATCCCATATCTCATTAGCAGATGAGAGGAACATGTAAGCGCCTTTAATGTCTGGTTCCGTAGAGTTCCAAAACCACGAAATGATTAAGGAATCATCTACATCCCAAGCCTCAAACTTGGGATCCAAAACAGCAGGAGCAGGTCCTAATAGGTTAGAAAGCTTTCCCTTGCCCCTAAGGAAAGTCTTAACCATTTGTTACCAATGGAGTTAGTTTTTACCATTGAGTTGGTAAGATGGAAACAAGGTTTGCAATTTACCAATATGGGTAGGGGTGTACATTTTGGGATTACCAACAGAGGAGATTTTAGACGAGGAAGAGACCTCCACATTGGGGTTTTTTTTTCTGGTAATAGATTCAACCATCTATTTTCCAGAAGGCACTATTAGCAATGAAGGCCAAGTAAGTGTCAGAAAAAAAAAAACAGGAGTTGCAGCATCCTGGGCTCTAATACTGTGAAGAAAGAAGTAATCTTTTTCTTATTTTGTATAACAAGTGCCTTTGAACATATACAGAAGTCTTAGCTTAATTTAGGTAACTAAAATATTTCCTATTTACAGTAATATCCCCTATTTACAGCAATTTCCTAAAGTAAATATCCATGACATCCTCTTGTTTCCTATTTTATGATTAGGAAATCATTTCTCCTAAATCACTGTTCTGATTTTCATCATGATGTATTTTATGAGTGCACAAAATATATTGAGAATGAACTTTATTCATCATCATATCTAGTAAGTAACCATCTCTCTTATCTTTGTATCATTTCATGACTAGAAAGCTAGCATCTTCACCAAAGCTCAACTAGTAACTTGATTTAGTGAACTATTTAACAAAATCAAGCTAACATTACTTACACCATCTTAAGTTTGAGGAGGTGTTAGTTAACTGTAATACTAAGATTGATTTCATAATATTGGTAAATATTATGTAAAATATTTAAATAATTAAGAGCAATTATTTATAAATTTACTTTTAGTTATTTCATTTATTCTTATACTTGTAACTTTGTGTATAGAGCTTTCTTATACACATTAGATATAGAATAATGATATATAAATTTCTCTTATTATTCTCGCAAGTTCTATTTAGATTCTTCAAAAGTGTAGAAGAAAAAAGTCCAATTTCGTAAACAATTAAACCTTCTTTATATGTTTTCTGAACTTGATATAGTGATCTATGAAATTATTGAATGATTGTACACCCATGCCTTGAAGCTTCTATTTGGAGCAAACTTAGAGGCATTAGCACAGTAGCCCATATGTTTGACAAGATTACAGAGATGCAACGTATTAAGCATCTCAACCTTCCTCTAGTGTTAAGTTTTTAATTGTAATTGCAATACCATCACTAAATACACCTTTGAAAAGTTTAACAACTTTAAAAATGGTAATAGTCAGGTTAGGCTAAGTCCGTCATTGACCTAACCTAGCCCAACTACCCAACCCTATATTATGTACAGTGAAATTGATTTGAAATCTAATTAAATTTGATTCATGTAATCTAAACCTGAATTTAAGTTTGTTTAAACCATTAACTTTGGATCGGGTTGGGTCCAACCATTTCAACCATCCCTAAGTAGGCTCAAAGTTATTTATAACATCATTCTAGATCATTAACTTAATCATACATGCAGACTGCTAATATACGTACAGAAAAAGTTACATAACTTGATCAGATAATGTAGTCAAGAAACAAACAGGATACGACTAGATGTTAAAATTAAAAAAATGACCTCACTGGTTAAGGATATCTCTGAAGCATTTAAGAATTTACCTTAGGAAGGTAATTGGGGCTTAAACTAGGCCAGATTGAGGAGTTCATAATCACCCACAAGTGTAGGATCACAATGAAACTCATGCAAAGCGAGTCAATAGTTTATTACATTTACATCACTGATAGATAAACCGATTCCAATACATGGAGTAATATCCATTGAACTTTTTAATCTTGTTAAACCGAGTATATATATTTAAGAAACTAATAGCTTAAGTTGAGTATCCAATTCTTGAAAAAATAAGCACCAATCAAGAATTTGTGAGACATTTACATAGAGAAGGGCAAGCTTTTATAGGATAGACGCTAGAATTTAGGGGCCCATATATTTCTTATATATACATATAACAAAAGAATGATTTCTTCTTTTTTAATGCATATGTAATTATAGGCAATCTTGTATGGTTTTGTAGTAATAATAAAAACTTTTCAAGGAAGGAGGTCTAGTAACTCCATTTTTCATAGTGCAATGGCAATTAAAGATTAATGCAAGAGTTTTTGGATGTTCTCAATTAGGTGAAATCTCTCTAATTTTTATCTTGTTATGATCGAGAATTAATTTTCTTGAGTATTTATTTTAAGATTGTCTTTAGTGAAGCTATGAAAGGAAATTTTGTGTTAACCATTATTTTTAATATAGTAGAAGATTCGACTAGCTTGTGCCTGTGGTTTTTACTCCTCACACCAGGGAGGTTTTCATGTTAAAAATTGGTTGTTGATTATTACAATGAGTAATTTTCTCTTTTATTTATGTGAGAATATAATTGATTCCTACCTCCTATTTAATATTTGGGAATTTTAATTTAGTTATTTTTGTTGCAATACTATCTTTTTGTGTGCTTTTCACAATAGAGTGGTCTCAAAGTTATTGGTTCACTTATTTTATGGAACCATGGAGGAAATTTTTCAACAGATGGTTAGTCTAACAAGAACTAACTACTACATACGGAAGAACAAGATGAAGGATCTTCTATTTATGATGAAGTTGCATTTACTGGTGTTTTCAAATCAAAAACTTGGAGGTAAAAATTATAAGGAATGAGAGTTTGAGAACGAGCAAATGTGTGGGTTTATTCAAAAATTTGTTAAGGATAGTATGTACAACCATATTTGAAGTTAGACAATTATAAAGATCTTTTGGAACAAGTTAGAGTAGTTATATGCTTTGAGGACCAACAACAATAAACTATTTTATTTAACAAGAATGATGCTGAAATACTAGGAGGGTACATCAATAGTGAATCACTTGAATGATTTTCACAGGATTATGTATTAGTTTTGTATGGGTGTCAAATTTGACAATAAAGTAATTGCTCTTATGGTTCTTGCTTTATTACTGGACTTATAGGAGACCTTGAAGATCCCCTAGACTAATTCTATTAATGGTGTTTAAATGACAGAATCCATTAAAAGTGGTGTTCTGAATAAAAAATGAGACAATGGTCATAGGGTACTTTCTCTTCTTAAATAGAGGTTTTGGTTACAACATCCAAAAGGAATAGTTAAACTATGGGTTCAAAAAATATAAATAAAAGCAAAGGAAAATCTGACAAATTTACCAAGGTTGAATGTCATTACTATCATAAAAATTAGTAGAACTAAAGCAAGGAAGATAGATGATAACAATGATGATGATTAAGTATTTACCACCACTTAGCCATTCCTTATCATATATAAAGATAATATTGTTAACATAGTTGTTCAAGAGACCAATTAGGTTATTGATAGTGGTACTTTAATCCATGCTACATCTTATAGAGATTTCTTCACATCTTACACACCAGGTGGTTATAGAGTTGTGAAGATGGGAATGATGGTCCAACAAAAGTTATTGGAATTAGATATGTTTGTTTGGAGACTTCTTCTAGTACATAATTAATTTTGAGAGATTCTAAACATGTCATAAATATTTAATTGAATTTCATTTCTACAGACAGGTTCAATAATGAGAGATTTTGAAACACCTTTAACAATGGCCAATAGAAACTCGTAAAAGGTTCTTTAATCTTGTAAAACTTATTAACAAGAAAGATATGTCATTGCTAGTCAAAAAGAAGATGATATTTAGGATAGATAGTTTGCATTTGAGAAAGTGATCTCACTATTTAGTAAGGAAGCAATATATAGTTTCTTTCAAAGATTCCTCTTCTTATAGAAATAAAAATATACTAGATTTAGTGCACTTTGGTGTTTATGATCAAAAGAAGATGAGATCACTCGATGGTCCTCAGTATTTTATGATTTTTATTGATGATCACTCTAAGAGGATTTGGCCTACACCTTGAAAGCAAATGATCAAAGCTTAGTGTATTCAAGCAATTTTAGGCCTTAGTTGAGAGAGACTATGAAGAAGTTGAAATGAATTTCTACAAATAATGATGGAGAGTATTGTGGCTTGTTTTACGAGCACTAAAGACATTAAGGCATTCAGCATCAACCTACACCTCCTAAGACACCTCAGTTGAATAGAGTTACTGGGAGAATAAACAGAACACTAACAGAGAGTGTGAGATGTTTGATTTCATATGTGAAATTACCTAAATCTTTTTAGGGTGAAGCTTTGAGTACAATTGTGCATGTGTTAAATCACTCTACACGTATTGATTTAGGGTTGGATGTTCCAAAATGATTTTGGATAGAAAAAGATGTTTTCTATGATCATATGTAGGTCTTTAGGTATAAGGCATTCATGCACATTCCAAAGCATGAGAGATCTAAACTTAATATCAAGACACAACAGTGTGTTTATTCATTATGGCCAAGATCAACATAGTTACAAGTTTTATGATCCAATTTAGAAATAGCTTATGAGGAGCCTTGATGTTATGTTTATTGAGTATCACACTATTGAAAACATTAATAAAGTTAAGAAGACTAATTTTAGGCTTGATAATGATTTAGCAAACTATAATGTAGTGCCTCCAATAGTAGTGCGAGCTTGGGGATAATGTTCAAGGTGAATAGTAGGGTATAAGTGATGGAGATCGTAACACCCCACTCCCTTCTGATACATGCACGTGCACCCTTTGGATACACGTGTACATGCCCGATAGAAATGGTGTGTTAACCATTTCACCTTCACTATATCACATGGCATCGTAAGTAAAACCATAAATTACACATTGTCTGAAAACCAAAATTTTCCTCATTTCGTTTCTCAAACTATAATTTACACTGTAGCATTAACCATCATCCATATTTTACAATATGCTACATACATGAGGAAACTAAACAAAAATTAAAACAAACTATTCCTTCAGTCCCAGCTGACCGACCTTTGAGCCATATCTGATCTCCACAAATTATACAAAAGCGCTTCTATGCAGTTTAGAAGATAGGTCGTCGCTTTCTCAAACCTGAAATTGTCAACATTGCAATTTTGGTGAGTTTTGTGAACTCAACAGAGTAACCATCCTCGATGGTTCACTCTTGCCATACAACACATAATAAATCATGTTATCATGTAATTCCAATCAACTTGATTTTTGTCAAGTATTAACACATAACACTTGATCACATTTGTCATATTTCAAAAACAAAATTCAAACATTTCATCATTTCAGTAAAATTTTGTAGAACATACACATTGACAATTTATCACATATTTCATACACAAAGTTCTCAAAACATTGCAATTATTTAATTTATTTAGATCATATATGTATGCAATGTTATGAAATCGATTTCATTTATTTCATTGTTGTGACTGTGTGCCTTTTTCACTATCCTGTATCCGTTATAGATACCAGGATCTTTCATACTATCCCTTATCCATTGGGGATGTAGGGCTCTTTTTACACATTAAGCCTTAGGCTCTAATCACGAATGTCTAAGCTTTAAGCTCTTTTTCACTGGCGACATCAATCACAACTGCCTTCATATTTCATGCATTGTAATGAAATGCATTCCTCAATTTCAATCATCACATTTGATCACTTACGTTTGTATTCATGTTCTTATTCACAATAATCATCAGACTAGGTCAGGTATGAACGTTCAAGTTGATAACCATGAAGTCAATCTCATTCACATACAAGTAGCACTTCCAATGTTTAATCATGCATCAAAACTCCTCGAACATTTCATGTTTGGAATTTAGTACACATTCATCAATATCAAATTCAATTCAGTAATAAACAAAACAATTCAAGGTAAGACCATGTTAAGTTACTCACAATTGCTCCTTTTTTTCTTATTGCCTTGAATTTCTGGCAATATCTAGAAGCGGTCGCTCTACTTGCTCTTCTATATACAATCAAAGACAATTTCATGTTACCACATTGTTCATGTAACTGAATATGCATTTTTATAAATGTATCATGTAACATACATGTTCAATGACATATGCCTGGGTATATTTCTATAATAAATTGATGCAAACATCAATTGTACTCCAAATGTGTCAAAATTCATACACTCATTAACTATTCCAGTTTTTTCTCAAAACCCTATGACAAGGAATATGGAGTTTTTAGATAACAGTTCCTCAAAAAAAATTGTTCCTATATGCCTTAGGTTTCTAATGACTCTAATATCATACAATTTGGTTCATTATTCTATGAGTTATGCTCAAAACACTGTAGACTAAGTACATTTGAAATTTTGGCTAGTGCAGGATCATGCTTTCAAGTTGTACAGATCATATCTCTCAATTATAATATCCAAAAATTATAAACTTTATACCAATTGTAATCTAAGAGAATAAGATACAACTTTTGTGAAGAAACCTTTGTCTAATTCGGCCTACATCAATACAATTTATTTGATAACAACAGGACATGATTTCTGTCACTGGTAGTGCTATAGCCTAAGCTAAAACTCAATTTCATGCCAATTTTGAAATTCTTAGAGATAGAATTAAAAGTATACTTGTTCAATAAAGTTGTAGACATATGTCTCTAGTTTAATTTGAATCAAGAATCAATTCATTTGAAAATCTAAAGTTCTAGATATAATCAAAATACCGAAGCATATTCAATGAAAATTCTCCAGTTCATAACATTCCAGCACATTTCCTCTTTTTCATCCTAAATCCATTAATCAAATCTTTCC
>JAOQMS010000004.1:5749446-5774927 GCA_027563885.1 Erythroxylum longipes | reverse complement strand
ATGATAGTATCAGAGCAAGTATGCATGAAAGCGTTAGACTCCGGAAGCGGGGTCTGACAATTTATGGTATCAGAGCATGCATGAAGAGTCATGAGTCGGACTCCGATATCGGGGCCCGACAGATATGGTATCAGAGCAAGCAAAAGTCAGACTCCGGAAACGGGGTCTGATAGATAGACATCACACTGTTCAATGAATTGAAAGGTAACAGAAGGGTCATATTTAGATAGACTTTTAAGTCTTTGATTAGAAAAGTGTCTTAGTCTTTTGTGCCATAAGTTATCTTGGTGTGTTGAAGTAGTGCATAGAAGGGATCTAAAGTCTTGGGAAGGGGGAGTGAGATGATACAATCCGCTGACTTGCCTAACAAAACCAATCGTCTTCAGTAACTTGGTGTCCTGAATTTGGCATAAGTTAGGAAACAAATTTAGTCAACATTGAGAATCTTTAGTGAGTTTACTAATGGAAATAAGATTGAAAGAAAAGATAGGAACAAAATTGAAAGAAAAGATAGGCACAAAGAGAACATTTGTGAGGGTGAGAAAAGAGATGTGGATAGTCCCAATGTGTGTGACAGGGACAAAGGCATTATTTAGTAGTCTGCCTGTTAAATTTTCTACTATCCTATAGGTAGAAAACTGATCTAGGAAGCAGATAATGTGGTTTGTAGCTCCGGAAACAAGAATCCATATAGATGACCATAAAACAGAAGGTAAGAATGAGTTGGAAATACCTTGCTGAGCACTAGAAATTATGTTGACTTAAGAAGTGCTGACTAGTTTTCCTTTGATATCTCCTTCTCTATATAGAAGTTGGAGTAGTTGAGAGTATTGTTCTGCAGTGAGGTGATAACCTGGAGAGTCCTGAGATGGTTTTAAGACAGGAAAATCAGTGAATTCTGTTGCAACATTTTCAAGGTTAGTTTCTTCTTGGTTAATGGCTTTAAATATGGTCTGATGATTGTCTTTAGTAGAATAAGAGTTTCTAGGGGTTTAAGAAAAGTTGGGTGGGTAACCATGTTTACAATAGCATTTAGCTTTTATGTGGCCATCGTTGCCACAAAAGGTACACACAGGTTTCTTGTTAGAATAGAAAGATCGTTTGAGGTCAGACTTAGCATAGAAGGCTTGGGGTTCAATAGAGGGTATGGAGAGGGATTGCTAGAAAGTAAGATTTAGTTATCTTTCATGTTGGGCAACCATGGCAAAAATCTTTTGGATGTTGAGCAAAGGGTCCATAAGCATGATGTGAGATTTAACAATTGAAAAAGACTCATTCAAACCTCTAAGAAATATGATGACACAATCACCATCTTGATAGGATTTTATGGTAGCTAAAAGATCACATGAACACTGTGGTTGACAGCTACATTTAGGGAGAGGTCTGAGGTTGAAGAACTCATCCTATAGCATTTTTAAATGGCTCTAGTAGTTTGAGACACAGAGGGTTCCTTGACGGAAAGCATAGATTTCCTCTTGTAAGTCTGATATTTTGAAAGAGTCAACCTGTGAAAATCTTCCTTCTAGGTCCTTCCAAACATCCAACGCTAAATCAAACCACTTCACACTTTGTGTTATGGATTCAGGCACTGATCTTAAGAGCCAAGATAAAACCATTGTGTTACAGCTTTCCCAATATACAAACAAGGGGTCATCCTTGTAGGGCATGAGTATGGTATCGTCAATAAATTTTAGTTTGTTTATAGATAGAAGGGTCATTCGCATGGATCTTGCCCATAGATGGTAATTGGTACTAGTGAGAGGAGAAGAAACAAGAATGAGAGAGGGATTTTCATTAAGGAGTAAATAATAGGAACTAGCTAGGTGGTCCTTTAGTCTGTAATTGTTCTGACCTTGATTTGCAGTGACATGGGAGTATGAGAGGCCTGACATAATAAAGGAAGGAAGAAGAAAGAACTGAAAAAATTGGACAACTAAAGACCAACGAAAAGGGAAACAAAAAAGAAGGATAAGAAGTTGGTGTGGTACTGCTAGACAGCTAACGACCACGAAGAAGGAAGCCAAAATAAAGAGTTGTTATGGCTCTCTAATATTATGATGGAAAAACAACAAAAAAGGAATAAATGGCTCCTTGATTGTATTGAATAATTGTTGCCTATGTATAGGCTGATAAGTATACTAGAAACGGATTGTAACAAACTACAACTATGTAGGGAATAATGCAACAACTTTCTGTTAGAGTAATTAAGGAAATAAAGAAAAGAAAATAAGTGAAGAAAAAAGAAACAGGGAGAATAAACGGAATGGACCAATAAACATGGACACAACCGAAAAATGGACTGGTTGTCTCTTGAAGGTGATGAGCCCATGATCCTGTTACTCTAGTCCAGGAGGGAAGCCCAATAGAGAAGGGGGTAAACCTAGTCTTCCAAACACAGAAACACAACGTTTTGAAAAGCCTATGGTTCGTCGAAGTTCTCTTGAGAGCTGGATATACCCTTAAAAGGATGGAGGTGAAAAATAAGGATATACATCAAATATGATCTTGAAATTATACATATACCGTTAAACCGCCTCTTTATAATTCAGTAAAATAATAAACTTTTGATCCCGAGTAAAGCTGTGTTTGGATCTGCGGTGCAGTGGGGATAAGTACTTATTCACTACAGTTTTCAAACGTAGTCACATGTTTGGATTTGCAGGCGAACAATCAGAAGTTGAAGGAAAGTGTGGTGCCACCATAGAGATCGATAAGTAGAAAGATGGTTACGATAGGAAAGTACTTCTGCGGTAGAAATTCTACTTTTTATTAATAATCTTCTAATAATTATTTTCCATTATATCCTCGACTAATATTTTCTTATTTATAATTTGAATTTATATGACTAATAATATATTTTTATGAAACATTTTATTTACTAAATTTATTTTATTTGTATTTTTCTTATTTTAATTTAATATTTTATTATTTATAATTTTAAATTTATGTGACTAATAATATTTTTATGAAATATTTTATTTACTAAATTTATTTTATTTATATTTTCTTATTTTAATTCAATATTTTATCATTTATAATTTTAAATTTATATGACTAATAACATATTTTTTAATTATTTATACAACAATTAATATTTTATCAAATTAATGGAATTTTTAGTTATTTTATTTCTTTTCAGCAACCGCAATTGCACTTGTCAAACACTTATTTTCACGTTTCAGCAGTTACCAAAGCAGCAATTCCAAACACATAAGTACTTATCATTTCAACATGTTGATTTCAGCAAGTTATCAACCGCCACTGCTCCCCCAAACCAAGCCAAACAAATTTGCACTATATTACATTATCAATCCTTTTATTCCCCCTAAACAATAATTTTTTAATATTACATCCATTTACATTCTGTTCTATTATAAACCATTACATTCTATGCTATTAAAAAACTTATGTTTAATCAAGCATAACCTTACTGGTCAGTTTTAACTTAATTGCAATTTCACATGTATTTATGTTTTTTTTCATTCCAGTGTTAAAAAAAAAGATTAGCAAGATTCTCAGCTATTTTCCACCTATTATAAGGAGTTATCTGCCCACTCAAAGTGGTGGAGCTAATTATATTGATATTGGGGTTCTTCTCAAAAGGCAGGCCATTGCATTAATCGGTGGTCCTTGGCCTGCGACTCTGCGAATTTCTAGAGGTGGAATCCACGAAGTTTGGGATTTTTTGGTTCCATCAATAACCATTATTAAGTTGTTAGAAAATATTCACTCTAAATTGAGCATCACAGTCACAGACAGATGTCAAGAAGAGGGTTTTTCACTCTAAATTTGGTTCGATTCAGTGCTACCCTGCATGTTTACTCCGTCGACTTTAAGCAACCGTTGTAATCACAGCAACAGCAGCAAGCCCGTCGCTGCTACTTCTGTAAGTCATTGTAATACCACCGCATACGTGCTACTTTGCATGTGTTTTCGTTCGTGTTTTTTTTTTGGAACTACTATTTCAAAGTCACCACGCTTCCGTCACCAACGCCACTATTATTCACAACCAGTGGGTTTACCCCAAGTACCGACACAGATTGGAGTGTTTGTTATATGTTCTTCCTACGCCGTATGTGTGATATGAACTTGGGGTTTTCTGTTGAGGTGCCACCAGGGTCAAATGCTTTCCTCTGTCGTCTCGTTTTTCCAAATAGTTCCCTTACATATCTTCTGCAATCTTGAACTGGTGTGTTGCTTGATTGAACACGATAGTGTGTGTAAGTTGGATAGGACGCTTTATCGGGCAATACAATAGATATTTCGCTTTTGCGTTATCTCTTCTAGCTTTTTCGAGACTCCTGATAAGTCTTCTGCTGTCAGATACCTTCAGTCTTTTCTTCTTTCCGTTACTACCCTGCTTACCGTTTCTTTAGCGTCGTCCTTTATAAGACAAGACCAGAATTTTATTTCCTTGGCTTTCACGTGTTTGAATCAACTTCCTTCAAAAACTTGTCTCTCTATCGACTTACTCTTCATCGGTCTGACAACGCTGTCGCTTGTCTCCTTAATAATCGCTTAGTAAACTCTTCATCTTGGTCACATAAGTTCATTTCTTTGGCTCCTTAATAATCTTTTAGTAAACTCTCATTTCTTTTGTTTCACCTATTATTAGTTTTATTTTAGTTTAGTTATATCAATTAATTTACTTTTTTTTTTCATGCTCTAATGTGTCCTGCTATTTGATGTCATGTTGATATTCGTTGCACATTACTGAGTTCCCTTAGGTTTCTTTTTTCGTATTATTATTATTATTTTATTATTGGTATTATTATTATTATTATTATTATTAGTACTATCCTATTGGTATATTATTATTTTTAATATTCCTGCGTGTAGTTTTTATAGTGTTACTTGAATTTATTTTAGCTATATTCTTGACATTTGGGCTTTTTTTATTTTATGAATTGCTTTTGTAACCTGCATCATTCGTATATTGTCTCATTTGTATGTGGATTTATCAGAAATAGTTTCTCTATTAAATAAGGATAAGGTTGTGTACTATCGAACCTCTCTAGACCCTGTTTCGTCGAGAGATTTTAATTTAGGTAATGGTGACGGCGAGGATGGGTAGGTTTTGAGTTTTCTTATTTTCTTAAAGAAAAACACGTCTCTTTTCTTTTCTTTTCGTTTTTTTTTTACTCTTCTCTTTTAGAACTAGAGACAGTCGCATGGGAGAAATCTCAGATCAGGTAACTAAGACGAATTGTTTGTAAATAAATTTCCTTTTTCCGTCTTCCACAATAGATTCTCACTGATGCAAAATGATGATTTCAACTTTCTCGTGCTTTTCCTCATAGCTCTTCCTTTACCAGTCCGTCGGTTGATAGTCACAACAACAGATGGGTTCTAGTAGAGAAATGGGGAGTAAACCATGGAAGATAATTTCAAGACCATTGCTTGAAACAATTCTCAACAATCACGCCCACCACCACCGTGTTCCTCAGCCTCTCATCTTGCACGGCCCTCGCGGCGTCGGCAAAACAACCCTCATTCTCGAGCGTATTATCCTCCATCCTCAAGCTGAAGCGGCTTTGTTGAGAGAGAGCGCTGACGCTTAAGATTTTTTTCTTTGTGCAGGTCTCCTCGATGATTGGAACAAAGGTCCACATGTCACTGGCTACGTGGACTTTGCTCAGTCTATCAAAGACCATCATCCGCTACATAACAGCTCGTTTCCATGGGCATCTTGGTCCACCTGCGACCCTCCAACTCTCACGTATTGCAAAACCCAGCTCGAAAATTGCCTTGAATCAATGGCCGAGAAGGGAATTCAGCTGGGCACCATTACTTCCACTCAAATCTTCAACACTCTCACGAAATGGCACCGACTTGACACTGCCCTTCGCCGCATAATCCTCCAGAATAATTCCAACGCTACGACGTGGTCACGGAATGCCATTACTTCTAAAGTTTCGACTTCTGTTTTATGGGACCGAGCAATTTTCGCACTATCTGCTCGATTAAACGCAAAAGAGATTGATGAGATTCTGGGATTTGAGAAGAAAGGGATGAGCTTGTCGATGGAGGAGGCTTCTTATATGAGAGAGGCGATTGTTGCATTGAGACTCGCAAAAGAAGTCGTAAAATTACAGCACCAGTGGAGACCTAATGCCATCGCTTATTTGAATAGAACCGGGGGGTTTTCGAGGTCATTAGCAAATTCGTGTACTGATTGGCCTTGCTTGTTGCTTGAATTACTATCACAAGCTGCCGAGACTGATTTATTTCAGGTGCTTGGGTTGAAAAATTAGCATTTATGTTTTGCTGAGATGGTACATTGAATTGAACATTGCTTTATCTCTTGACATTGCTTTAATTTAACTGACAGCCAAAGCTGGTACTAAACAATATTGAAGTTCTTAAAAGTTCGACTCTGATTGACAACTCATTGGTGTCTGCATCTATATATCATGACAATCTGCTGTGGAGAATAGTTGCTTTGGGTGCAAATGAGAGGTGCCTGCCTGTCATTCTTGTAACATCTGATAGGTGAAGTCCATTCCTCCACAGCTATTCTTCAGCGTATTGCTTCTTGTACTAGGCTGCTTGATAAAGCCTTTTGTTAGACTTTGTTCTACTTGATTTCGTGTGAAATCAATCAAATTTTTGTTTGTTGCTTTTTCCTGTGTGCATAGTAACTCTTGAGTTTCACTGTGATGATATTCATCAGGCCTCTTCTTCATTTCAGTATCTTGAAACTTTGTTAAAATTGCCGACCACATAAACGCTAGTGTTCTATATAATTTCTGTTGTGTCCATTCATAAACAATAGTCAGTTTACATGGCCATTCTGTTAGTGAAAAGTTTTAAGCTTTTTGCTTCATACAACATATGTTCATAAGATTTTATTTCCTTCTTCCTCTATTGTTACAGCTACTATTCATACCAGGCATTTGCAGATTTTGGATATCCGAACATATTCATTTCTCGGGAGGTACCTAAATTCAAATTTCTACAACTACTACCATTAGCATCCCTGTTGCTTCTACTTTATGTAAACATGTCTGTGCTTGCACTTTCTTTCTTCCCCCGAGTCTTACAGAATTCTGTTAATGCTGAATACCTGTTGAATTCAGGAAATCAATTCTTTTTTGGAAATGAGTAACAGCAAAGTTTCTGTTATTTGCTTTGCTCCTTGGACTTCCTTTTCAGTATTTTCATCCCAGTCAGAAGACATTGGTTGGCTAAACTACTGGATGTTGCTCTTACTGTATAATCACATTTTAAGTACTTTGTGACAAATAAATCCTTTTTCATTCTATCGTGGTTATAGCATGCATTTATGTTTTCTTCCTCTAGGAACTCAATGCGTTTTTGTGTACAACCATATTATTTAGTTCGATATTTTATGGTTCGGTAGTTTCTATTTTTAGTTCAGGGTTGAAGGCTTGTTATCTACTTGCATGTATTGGTGAATTGGGTGCTTATTGCTCATTGAAATATCTTCATCTACAGAATTTTGGCTGGACTCCTGAAGAAGCTAAAATGCATATGGTTGACAATTACTTCGATTATTCAGAAGTGAGAAACTTTTGTTCAGCATCTCCTTCTAAACTTTTGCTCGCAATGAAAGTATGTTTATCTATGTTGAATTTGCAGTGGACAGTAGTTGTCGAGGTTCTTGGATCAAACCCTCGTCATCTTTTTGAGCTTTATGCACTAAAGCAAGGCAACTATTACCAGAAGTAAGACCTTTACTTTTTAATATGGTTTACTTTGTGGAATATATTTAGACTAATGATAGCAGAGAGTACGCATTTAGAAATTGATTTCTTTCTTCTTTCACCCAGGATATGAATTTATTTGAGTCCATGCAGACCAATTACGAGATTTGATGTTTCCTTCATATGTACATTTTCAAAAGCATATTCATATTCAATGTGCATGTTTGCAAGAATTTTAGAATTTTGATGATTGATTTTTCTTTAGTTTTCTCTTTAGGATATTCACATTCAATCAGCCTTCACACATAGCATGTGATT
This sequence comes from Erythroxylum longipes, assembly GCA_027563885.1. Lineage (NCBI taxonomy): Eukaryota > Viridiplantae > Streptophyta > Magnoliopsida > Malpighiales > Erythroxylaceae > Erythroxylum > Erythroxylum longipes. The sequence goes on along the minus strand of JAOQMS010000004.1, from coordinate 5,766,942 downwards.
CCTCATTCTTTGTACTTATCACTTGCATAGCTTTTGTGCAAATATCTGTACCGTGGAATACTGGTTGCCATTCATTGGAAGTATGAAATTCAAACAGTTCCATACTAATAATGAAAAATTATGTCTTTTTTCCCATTGTATAATGTAGGATGCTGGAAGACAAATCTAACACATTTGAGGACATTGTAGATGCATATTTAGCATACATGCAGGTACATTCCTAATGCTACTCTCTGGTGTCCTTGTAGTCTGATTTTCTATCTACAATCCATGTTGGTTGTCAATTTTGCCATTTATTTGATTTTTGTGACCTCGAAGGTTCAACAAAAGAAATTGTGCTCTTTACCTAATTCTTTGTATAATATTTTTATCAATTCATTTTCAAATGTATGAGCTATGAACAGTAGGTTATTGTTAAGCATGCCCAATTATTAGATTCTTTCATTTGATGTTACTATGTATAAGACTAATATTTCAAATTTAACAGAAGTTACGTAATTTATACCACTCTTTGTGGTTACATATATTAACTGTTGTTAAATAAAGGATGAAAATCAGTGTTAACTTGGCTGGAGGGAAAAGAATATTACTATACGTGCTTCAATAACGAGTTTACTTTCTATAGATCTAAATAATAGTGATTTGATAGTGACATTTTCATGGTCACCTGTTTTATTGGTACTGTTAGTAACATTGTGTTCAATTAAGCTATGCGTTGATACAAAATCTTTGTTTTTCTTCATTTATGAGATTAATAAGTTTCACTTTTTCAATGCTTTAGATTAATGTTGTGAATCCTGCAATGGATAATGCACTAGCTCAACTACAGAAGTTTGCTGATGACGCTCGAAATGGAAAATTTCCAAAAGAAAGATTTCATTTTGGTTCACCTTGGAGACATCCTCCAAAAACAGAAGATTTCAATCTGAACCATAATTGGGCTAAGCTTCAACTCATGGATTTTGTTCAATCTTTAGTGAATGCAGAGTTTGGGGTAACCTCTCTCTCCCCCCTTCTATAACCCAGTCAAAGCTTCTTTTTCCATTTGTCTCTACCTTTTAATTACCCCTTTGTGAGAAAAAATGATTTTCTTTTCAGGTCTATATAATATCTTTTAAATCAGCTTATAACTTGTAACTAATACAAAACTTTGGACTATCCTTGCCTGAGGCATATTTGTGTGTGATAAGCTGTCCTCAAGTAGCTGCTGCTGTTCCTACTGGTATTTTATAGCTGTATTTTGTGTTTCTAAGTTTATTTGCATTGCAATGTAGGTTAATTATCTAGCTGATGTAAGCCTTGAGATCATGGAAGATCCCTGTGTTCTTGCATTAATAGAGGTATTCTTTCTTTGGGGTATCTTTGCATTTTGATTTCCTTGCAAGGCATGCCCTCCCATGTTCACATTACATCTTGTTTGATGTTTTACTTTGTGTTTCAATTGATCATCATGTTTCTAAATCTGTTGGCAATTATCCACTGCCAGAATGAGACTTTGAAGTTAGATAATTTTCTCTCCTGTAGTAGTAGTTCCTTGTCTTTGACTCTATTTCTTGTTAATGCATAGAATGCCTTGCAGCTTTCAAATGTTCACTTGATCCTTGGTGTGACATCTAATGCTCATATCACGTATAATGTTTGAGATTTATAGATTCCTCATAATTTCCTAGGTCGGTTTGCTTTATGTTCAACGGGATCCGTCCTTCATTCGCCCAGTATCCAGAGGTATTGAAAGATGCATTGTTAGATGGTAAGCAATCTTTGTTTATTTGGATAATAATATTACTTAGTATGATGGTTGAAGTCTCTTACGTTTAAGCTAATTTTGTTATATGTGAGTTATTTCATCTCTGTCTCTCTCTTTCTAATTTGAACGGAGCTGAAAGTGCTAGATGCTGAAAACATCTTGTTGTGGGGTTACAGGCTTGTCCAGGAGCGGATGCACATGAGTTTTCACAAAAAGCTCCAGTTTCTGTGGCATCGCATTATTCGTGGCCGTAGCTATCGACATTTAATGCAACAAGAGGGCTACAACAAATAAAGACATAGTATGTTTTTCTCCAAGTTCACACTGTCACATCTGTAATTCTACATATGTTTGTTTGCAACTATTTAAAAATCATGGCTACTTGGATGCTATCTTCTATTCATAAAACATAAGGTAGACAAGAAACACAAATCCGTGGTATTTACTTCACAAGAAATGATAATTTCATCACTTGGCGCTAATATGAGGTCCTTTGAGGTGAGATTGATGCTGGGAATTGTAGATCCAGTACTGAAACCAAGAGAACAGAGAACCTGCTTAGAATGTTAAATGAGAGAATACGCTTATTCTAAAGTTCTAAGGTGAAACATTCTCATTGGAATTCCATCTTCTTCGTAATTTTGTAAAATGCATGTCTAGTGACATTTTCAACATTTAGAAACCTTTTCTGTTGAAGATGTCTTCAGCTATACATGACTCCTTTTCTCAATCAGTTAGTGTATGTCAGTCAATTATCTGCTACTTTACCATCATGTAGTTACAGGAGTCAACTCTATATTGATCACTTATCCTGTTGGATTAATTTACTAATTAAAAGGAATCTTAAATACAATATGAAATGATCTATTCAAAATCTGATTGAAAGCTTTTTCAGAACCTTACTATTTTTTTCAAGTATGCAGTTTAACTGTCCTTAGTTTCAAATGCTGTGAAGAGAAAATTTTGATTGCTGTAATCTTACTCTAGTTATAAACCTTAGTTTCAAATGCTGATGAAGAGAAATTTTGATTGCTGTAATCTTCCTCTCGTCATACACCTTAGTAGGTCATTACACCTTAGTAGGTCATTACGTTGCTTCTTGTATTTGACTTATCATACTTATAATATAAAGGTAAAAGATAGTTTCATTTTTAGTGGTTTATGCTTAATCCAACTTGAGAGTTAAGTGTCATGGACAGCATTCAAAGTTCGATTGTTTTTCAGTAGTTAAGAGCATTTTCATTTTTAGCAGCACTTCCCTTGCTGATGATCTAGTTGGGTGAATTCCACTGTAGGTTGATATCGCTCAAGCCTTTAAGCTTAAATTATAATGGGGCTCCGGTTCAGTAGTGGAAGACAACATGAGGATACATCTGACATTGGAGGATGACATTCTTGAGATTAACTGCGCTGTAGCGGTCATCCCCAATCCCATGAACTGATCAAGAATTTTAAGTCAACTTTAACTAAGAGGCACAACTCTTCCTAACCATTTAATTCGGTGGCAACTCAGGTAGAATCGAGTAGGAAACATTCTTAGCTTCCTTTGACTTGAAATTATAGGTGTATAATGTTGTACTCTGCTCAATGATAACTTATGTGTTTTTTTTCAGAGGACAGACACGCACATTTGATGTATACATCACTGCTTGAGTGCCAAAGAATACGATGAGCCTTTATAATGTGAAATTTATTGGAGCTTTAGTCTTATGATTAAACTTACTGATATGCTTAGCCATTTACCAGGTAGATAATGAATATGCTTAACCTTATTTCTCATCTGGGTCTATTCAATATTCCTACACGCCTTTAAAACATTTCTGGAGCCAAGCATGCGACTTTCGAACCTAGGGCGATGCTAATACCTGTCATGGCTAAGGTGATCTCATAAATGATCGATATACAATTTGGTTCAGATTTGTTAAAACGATAAAGTCACGGTTAAAATGAGTTTGTGATTATTTGACAAACTAAATGTTAATTAATTAAGAACATAAAGAACGCTAAGAAAAAAGAAAGAGTTTGAAGAAGAAAAAGAAAACCCGTTAACACCACATTGTCTGTTACGTATAAAAATAATATAGCAATTATACAGCTGGATTGGCATAGTTGGATAGTATAACAATACTTGTATACAGTTGGACTGGCATAGTTGGATGGTATAACAATACTTGTAATCGTTTCAGAAATGAAAATTGAAAATGAATTAGTTGTGTATCTCTCCTTTCTCTGAAGTTCTTTGCCTTCTCTCTTCCTCTGGACTCCTCTCCTCTCTTTTGCTCTTCATTTTTATTCATAACAAATGGTACCAGAGAAGTCGATTCCAAACAGAAAATATGAAAAGCTTGATGGAAGCACAGATCAACGAGAAAATGTTTTTAAAAGTTCAAAACAAAAACAAAAAAAAAAAAGGAGAATGACTTGCTACAGCTTAAAACTATGATGGCACAATTCATTCAGCTACAAGAAGTGGAAGTGGGAGCAACTATGCTAGTTACTCCATAGTCAAAGATTCATGGCCAATCTTCTCTAAAATGCTAATGAAATTAAAAGCCCTTTCAGCCCTGCATGTCAGGGAAATGGCTTGGTGACCGCATCTCTCTCGCAAATATTGGTGGAAGTGTAAAGGCAATTTTATAGTGGATTTCTTTATGAGAAGACTCTCGTATGTTATTTCCCAGACAGCTAATGCCCCAGTTGAGGGTGTTAAACTCTTGATTCAAAATCAAGATGAGATGATCAAATCTGGTCAGCTATCTAAACCATACAAAGGTATGTCAGACTGCTTTTCTAAGATCATCAAGGGTGTCATTGCTCTTTGGAGAGGCAGTATTGAAACGTTATCAGATATTTTCCCACCCAGGCCCTCAAACGTGCATTCAAGGATTACTCCAAGAGGATGTTTAACTTCAAGGAAGGTAAGGCTGACTACTGGAAATAGGTTGCTAAGAATTTAGCATTAGGTGGACTTGGTGGTGCTTCATCCCTTCTTTTTGTTTATACATTGGATCATGTCAAGACCCGCAAAGGCTACTAAAAGGGGTGATGAAAAGTTCATTTTATGGCTGTTTCTTTTTTATCGATTTTGTAGACCTCCTTAACCTCAGAGACAAGGTTTTCTAAAGGAGAAGGGATTGTTACGTATAAAAGTAATGTAGCGATTTTACAGCTCTACTGGCATGGGTGGATAATATAACAATACTGTAACTGTATCGTCAGGCAAAAATGAAGATGAATTAGTTGTCTATCTCCCCTCTCTCTAAAGTTCTCTGCCTTCTCTCTTCCTCTAGACTCCTCTCTCTCTTATGTTCTTCATTTTTATTCATAACATTGTCTCCTACTTCGTTCCTTGCCAATTAATTCTTTTTGAACATACTCAACATCCTAAAAGCCATGTATGAATTCATGTCTAAACATATCTATTACAGAGACAAAATATAAACATATAAACTTAATAAAAAGCAAGAAGAAGATGGGAGCAGCAACATTTTCTGCTTACCATTTCTCAAAAAAACATTATCTGCTTACCATGTCTACTTCCCAGTTGTTTAATGAGTAAAAGTGCACTAACTACCTCACTATGTAGGCGTCTAAGATGCAATGGGTTGTGAGAATTAAGAGAGATTTATGTTGTTTTCTTTTGGTTTCTATTCGACATTAAGAAATAAAAGAACAAGATACTAAGATAATCAATAGATAAAGAACAGGTCTGGCCGCTGAAGTGAGAATAATGAACACTAAAAAGGAGTTCCATAAATGATTTTAAGTTAATACTAAAAAGGAGTTCCATAAATGATTTTAAGTCACTCGCTCAAAATTCCTCCAAGCACAAATGTATCTTCACCTTCTTCAGCGACAGCCTCAGATCTTCGATTCGTTCTTTATCTTAACACATGAGTTTCAGTATCCATGTCTCAGGCAAGGTGCAGAATCACACTAACTATATCAAGAGATACAACTAAGTACGTCTGCGAATGTTCAAACTCCCAAAGTCGACAAATAAATCCTTCAAAAAGCATTCTAAACAACCAAGGATGAAAGGATTTAGTATGGAGCAAAGAACTTCTGGTACTCACCATAAGTCGATGAACACTGTCCTCAAAAGATAAGAAACCTATAATCCAGTTTTCCAAATAATACACTATGTTACAGCGGTTCAGTTATTTGTAGTTGGAAGAGATATATGAGAAAAAAAAACTAAAGAGAATGCGGCCTTGACGGAACAAGCTCTCCACTCACTGCAGGGCAACCAGCAATATCACATCTTTTTAATCATCCCAACTGAAAACTATGTCACACTCAAATCACCACTCATGCCAATGTATAATCTCCTTCGGCAACATTTTCTTTAATGAGATGATAGGTTCCCGGAATATAGCACCGTACAAATGTTGTAAGATGGAGGACTAGTGCAGCAAAGAAAAGCTTTACATTAACCAAAAGACTTATCAGATTTGCTGCTTCAACGTCACGTTGCCTATCTCAATAGCAGACTTGGGCTGATAATGTTCATCTGTATCAACCTCTTCAATTTCCTGTGGAAGTACATCATTTGCAAGACAGATATAATATTCAGTATGATGGTTAGCAGTGAATAAAATACATGACTGGTAAGAGCAGGTATCCAACCATGATATGAGACATCTCTGAGAGTTGAACACAACAATAACAACAACAACAACAACCTAATAGAAATCCCACTAACTAAGAGTCGAACACAATGTGATATATATCAATATCCAAAAGTAACTCACACTTTTAGTTTGCATCACTCTCAAATAAGTTAACACAAATCACACTCCTATTGTTGGTACAAGACAGAGGCCCCATCTATAACAAATGCATTCATCACGGAGGTCATTACATCTAAGTTGTGTGTCAACAACCACATTGTGGTGTTAATTAAAACCGTAGAGGATATAAAAACCACTAAAATAGAAAAGGTGAGAATATCCCAAAGGTATCTCACTTCAACTAGAAAGAACTGAAATTGTTTGTCACCTGAACAACATCTTCTCCCTTGACAACTCGTCCAAAAACTATTAGCTTCTCACTCAGATCAGGAATTGGTGCAGTAGTAATGAAGAGCTCAAACCCTTTGTCATCATCTTTTGTTTTTGAAGTACCAAGCATAAATGCTTCATGCTTCAAACTGGAGCAAAATACCAAAAATCCACATTAAGTTCTACCAAGGGGACACTCAGACCATTTGCATTGTAGTAATTAAAAGGAAAAATGCAGAGGGATATAAATATAGCCAGTAACCTTGTATCAAGCTTACTGGACTGCTTCCCTCTTAAAGTCCAATCTTCTGCATGAAGATTGTTTACATCGCCCGCTTGAATCACATAATTCTTTATTACTCGATGGAAACGCATCCCCTTAAAGTGTCCTTTTTGACTGCAAAACCAGTATCCATTGTTAGTTAGTGGTCCCAAGTCCTTTCTTCCATAAGATGTTGGCACCACTTCATCTCTTGTGGACTGCAGAGGAAGGGGCTCAACAAGAAGAGGCATGTAAGATAAGACAAGCAAAGAGGAAGAATGTATGATGAGAGGAGAGAGGAGGTCAACCCCCATATATGGAACATGCACTTATGGATGTGTAAATAAATGAGTGATATCTGAACAAGTTACTTGCACAAGATATTATTGATTAGCTAACTTAAACTTGTGCAGGGATCAACACATAAACTTTAGTAGTAATGACCATTTTGTTGTGACGAATGTCAGTTGTTTTAAGTGATCTTAAACGCAACATCACGTGTTGTAAGACACTTTATGCAGCTCTGATGCCAGTAAAATGACAAAATTTCAGAAGGAACATCACAGATCACAAAATGAAGAACTAATCATGGCTCTTTTAATACAATGAGGGAAGTAGGAGGCAATAGAACAAATTTGCTAAGCTAATTTGTAAGCAATACATATTTGTAGTAAGATAATCAATAGACAAAGAACAGATCTGGCTGCTGAAGTGAGGATAATGAGCACTAAATAAGGAGTTCCATAAATGATTTTAAGTTAATGCTAAAAAGGAGTTTCATAAATGATTTTAAGTCACTCGCTCAAAATTACTCCAAGCACAAATGTACCTTCTTCAGTTATAGCTTCAGATCTTCTATTCGTTCTTTATCTTAACAAATGAGTTTCAGTATCCATGTCTCAGGCAAGGTGCACAATCACACAAACTATATCAAGAGATACAACTAAGTCACGTCAGCTAATGCTCAAATTCCCAAGTCAACAAATATATCCTTCAAAAAGCATTCTAAACAACCAAGGATGAAAGGATTTAGTATGGAGCAAAGAGCTTCTGGTACTCACCATAAGTTGATGAACTTGTAAACAACTCCAGGAGAACTATCCTTGAAAAGTTCCACAGTTATTGAACCTTTTGATGTACTGAAAATCTAATAAAACAAGGATGCAAAACTGTTAAATCACATGTACAACTTAATGAAAAATCATAACAGAGAGCAACAAATAGAAGCAATGGAAGCATAAATGTTGGAGTGGCACAGGATAAATTCATAATCAAGTTCATGGATGTAGCCTGCCCCCTTTCTCCCTCCTTAAAAATCAGTGCTGTGTCAAATGCTCCAACTATAACTGGGTATCTGCATCCTACTAATAATGCAATGGTTATCCGAGACCTAAATAATTGACCATCCAACAAAGACTAGCGCAATTCATCTCTTTTCTACTTGCTGGGATGTTAGCATACTTTAATGACCGAGATATTCTTCTTGGTAAATAGAAACAGGTGCTTCTGATTTATGTGCTTTTGAGGCCAAAAGCATTTAAGACCATAATACCTCAGAATATTAGGTGAATTCTCCTTAATAAGATCTTAACCAAACCTAGAATCATGAAGAAAAGTGATATGCGACTTAAACAGAGAACCAGCAAAATTACAATGTCTGATCACAAAAGGAACATACAGCATATCCAGGAAAGTCTGTTTTCTTTGAATCCACGAAAGCCTGATCAACCTACAGCGCATAAAGAAACAGATCCATGAAACACAATCTCACAAAAGAAATGAACCTTGAAACACCAATAATAGCACCAGTTGAAACATTATACCAGCCAGCCATAGGTTGGAAACTTGAAACGTGAAAAAAGAAAAAAAAAATTGTAGAAAAATTTAGGTTTTCAGAAAAGACATAGAGAAGGACAACAGTACCTCGTAACCTGATTCACCCTTCTGAGCCTGGATTCTGGACCTAAATAGGAGATAAACAGATACATCTTAAAATGGCAACAAACAACTTATCAAAGATTACTAACATCATCATTCTTTGCATTTAATTAAAATCTCCAACCTAAAAATTGATCTCCTACTACCACTCGGACTTGTCCAAATAATTAATAGTTACAAGCAACTTTTCCACGCACACACACAAAAAAAAAAAGGAAAAAACGATAATCTATGCAATACTTAAAACACTGCAAATAACAAAAATGTTATCTAAGGCATGTAACAGATTATGTCAGTACATGAAAAAAATCAAACTCAGACCTTATCGACCAGTGTCTGTACGTAGAATACAATAAAAAGAGAGCCAGAAGAAGAATCAAAGTGCAAGGAAAGATGGTGGCCGGACTAATTCGACTCGGTGCCTTCTTCTTTTTGCTCTGTTGCAACAAAGCCTGAGGTTTAATCCTCGCCATCGACCTTCTCCACACGAACTCGGGAAATTTCAATAAATTCGACTTGAATTTCAAGTGGAACAGGCCAGATTTTGAAACCTTCTCTTTTTCTTTTTTGTAATTTAACAATACTACAATAGAAGAGACTAAATGAGGATGTTTGAATTGATCTGTAGTCATATTGGTTCTACACTCGTTGGGCCAGGTTTCAAATTTCAGTGGACCTGGCCTGATTGTTTCAATAGAATTAAAGATATTTAATTTATAATTAAATAATAGGCATCTGGTGTTGTTGTTGAGTTAAAATTCTTTTACAATTTAATTTTTGGAAAAGCTCATGTTTAACTCTATAATCTCTATAATCCCTTCCATTAGTTTCTACATAAAATTTTTCATAAAATTTAAACTAATAATTTTGTCAAAAAATTGGAAAAGATATTACCACGAAGAATTATAAGTATTAATGAATTGATTATGAGAATATTTTGCCAAAATATTAATTTATAACTTTTTAAAAAAATAGATCAAACCACATAAAATTTTGAAATTTGAGACATCTCATCTCATGTAAGAATAGATGTGTTAGGCTTCAACTAGTTTCGTATATCTTTAACTGAAAACTTAAGGATTATGAAACTTTAAAAACTACTTAATTGTTTCTAACATATAATCTTTCAATAATTAATATTTACAAATGTAAGAGATGAAAGGTAATTAAAGTGATTCATAAGAGAGTTGATTCCCTAAAGAAATAAAAATCAAATGAACATGAAAAAATTAACTTATATTTACACTTGTCCAAATCAAAGAGCATAATATCCTTTGATAAATTGGTTGAATGTCCTTGTAATGCCTTCATAAGTCAATTTTCACCAAATTCGAACTACGAAAACAATAGCTAACTAGCATAATTAATTGAAAACCATCAAAATCCTCATTACAAAACTACTGAAATCCCTAAATCGTCGAAGCTCAGGTTTACCCAACCTTATGGTCTTTTAAGCCCTAATCGTAGCTAAATATGGAGTCTCCTATGGAAAATGCGTCCGATTATTCCATGAATTTAGACCTAATGAGAATAGATAAAATAGGGGGGATGAGTTTGTTGGATCAACTGAAGAAGAATTTTCCTCAATCGAGCAATCCCTTCTCCATTTGTCCAAAGGAAGAGACAAAGGGGTGCAGGTCAGTAGGAGTGGTCTACCTAAGAACTTATGGAAAAGTATAGTGTCAAGCTCTCTATTCAGTGAAAACTAAAGTTCTTCTAGTCTTTTATGGTCAACGGGGTAATGTCTCCTCCACTAGAGATGCTGCAAGCTAGAGTAATGACCTGGTTGTCTTCACTGGTGGGTTATTTTCTAGGAAAGAGACCGACATTTCTCTAAATCCATAATTGGGCAATGCTTAAGAAGGGAAGGTGGGGGCTAAAAAAGACGCTCCTAACTGAGGATAATACCTTCAAATTCAGATTCTCCAATAACACTAATTTAATCAAAATAATAGAGCAAGGACCATGAGAAGACATACAATTAGGGACATAATTGTGGAGGAAAAACCAATGATTTTAGGACTTATGAAAACTAAGGTACGGGTTGGGAAACTTAAAGAAAATATGAAATTTTAGGGAAGTAATTAAAGTTTTTATTCTAATCATACGCAACAATACAATGCTAGAATAATGATAGCCTACAACCATACATTAGTTCAAGTTTCAAATCCAAGGATCATTCATCAGTTAATTCATTTTACATGTGACTTGGATGGGATAGTTGCCCTCTTTAAGGTGTCTATTATCTATGCTTCCAACTTTGGATTTCAGAGAGTCCAACTGTGGGAAGAATTTGCATTAATATAGAACACCATGACTAAATCGTAGATGCTAGCAGGAGATTTCAATTGTATATTGTATACGGATGAAGCAGAGGGAGCAAGAGCAAAATTCAGAGGTATTGAAAAATAATTAAGCCAAATGATTAACAGGAAGGGGTTACGAATCTAAAAAATACCAAAAATTTCTATACTTGGTCAAATAAACAAACTGGAGCTTGGTTCATAAAGAAGAGGGTGTTAGTGAATTAGCTTTAGTTAAATCACTTTCTCGAGTCTGTAGCCTGGTTTAAGGCCCCATTATTTTTAGTTTATTCTATAATGGAAGTGGCTAAAGTTAACCCTAATCCCCTCACCCTTCAAGTTTTTCAATTTTCTTATAGAAAAGGTGGGTTTCCTTGAGTTAGTAAAAAATGTTTGGGATATTTAGTAAAAAATGTTTGGGATATAGAGGCTAAAAGCTGCAAAGCTTATCAACTGTTAAGAAAGCTATAGATGATCCAGGGTAAGCTTAAGGCTTTTTACAAGACAAGTGCTTATAAAACGAGAATGGTTCTCCAAACTACCAAGGAAAACCTAAGAAGGTCACAGGAAGAATGTTACCATAACCTGAACAATCATGTATTAATATCATATGAAATGAAGAAGTTGGAGGAATGTAACCTTGCTCTACAAAGGCGTACTCCTTGCTAAGACAAAAAGATATGGTGGAATGGCTCAAGGAGGGGGATACTAACTCCAACTTCTTTCAATGTGATCTTAGCCAAGAGGAACATAAACAAAATTGTTTATCTTATAGATAAGGATGGGCACTTATTGTAAACAAAGATCATATACAAAAATTAGTCGTTAGTTACTATCAGGAGATGAGGAAGTTACTAAATAGAGCAATAACATACTAGGAGATTAAGGAGACCATGTTCAGCCTTAATTAGAACAAATCTGCTAGGTCGAATGGGTTCAACGCTTATTTCTTTCGAACCTCTTGGAGTATGAATGGTAAATTAGTCAATGAAATAGTACATGAATTCTTTAGAAATAGGAAAATATTAAAGGAGTTGAATAAAACCCACATTTGCCTAAACAATCTAAATAACTATCTCCCAATTTCCTATTACAACATAGTCTACAATGTCATATCCAAGAGCATGTCCAGTAAATTAAAGAATGCCCTAAAATCTGATTAATATCTTGTAGGGGGAATTTATAAAGGGCATGTCTATAAGTGATAATATTCTGATGGTTCAAGAATTGATAAAAAATTGCAAATCAAGGACATCCATCAATGGTTGTCCAGTTAGATAGACTTCTTCAAGGAATTTCACTTAGCCCAGTGGAATTTTTTCACAATCTATGAATTTTTGGGCTCCCTTCCCTATTTATTGACTAGATAAGTGTAGCACACCACTCTCATAGGGCATACTCCCGAACATTTCGATAGCATTCGAGAACATGCTTTACTAGGATGGCATGCTAAAACAGTCAAATAATCAAACTTATTGAAAAAAAATTCTTTTCAAACATCACACGCATATTACCAAAAACCACTAATCAAATTTGGGCCCATTTTTCATAAACATCATAGTCACAAATGTTATTACACTCATTGAGCAATCTCATTTACAAATATTTCCAATTTGGAAAGTCATTACAAAACATAATTATTCAAATACACGTGGTACAATATTTGTGGAATGCATTCTTTGATACAAAAAAATGGAAACATTTATGCAGACGTGAACTGATCTATACCTCTACCTCTTACTCGAATGCAGTGGCTCGACTTTAATTTGTTTAACTGGAAATCTCTTCTAAGCCTGAAAAATGTTGCGAATATTGGGTTGAGTTTTGCAAACTTAGCGAGTGGACCATCCTCGATGGCTCACTCAATCACATAACACATCAATTCATGTACTTATAAAATTCACATCACTTCATCCATTCAACATGTTAAGTCACATACATTTCATATTCACTTAAATCATATTTCATATTCAGAAATCATTGAAACTATTTATTTCAACCATTTAAATCATAAATATCAAATATATATGAAATGCTTATGAGACTCACTTTTAATTATTATTGTTGTGACCGAGTGCTTGTAACTATTCCGTATCCATTGTAGATACCGGGCTCATTAATAACTGTCCCTTATCCGTTAGAGATACAGGGCTCATTTTACACAGTGAGCCTTTGGCTCTTAATCACTTTCTCAGTTTTAAACTCCTTTTCACTTCCTGAGCTTTAAGCTCTTTTTTTCGGTAGCTACTCTAGTCACAACAGCCTTTATTTGTTCATGCATTCATGTAATCAAATGCATCACATTCACATATATTTAATCAGTCACTTGATTTCAGTTTCACTTTCACATTCACATTTATCATTGGACTTTGGTCCGGCATTCAACAATAATGTTGAGTATCACTTATTCAATCAAATTCACATTCAAGAAGCACTTCCAATGATTTTTACATTTATCAAACTCCTCGGACTATTTATGTCCAGTATTGTCTCAATCACATTCACATTCAATAGTAATTCAATACATAAATTTTAAATAGAACAAACAATGAAAATGAGACCATCTAGGTCGACTCACAGTACGCTCCAGATTAACATTAGCTTCTATGATCCAGAAACATCTAGAAGCGGACGTTCTATCCTGTGTATTCACATCATGCAACACACACATTGTACACACATTAATAATTTGCACGATCACATAAACATTCAATCATACACATATATATGTGTAATGTTTAATGCATGCTTAATTTGACCATTCTGGGTATGTTTCCTTAATCACATCTCTTTATCATTCAAACATCATTATTTGTATATGGGTTGCTTATTCTAAGGTTCATAGCTCAAGGAACTTTATTATTCTAGTCTCATAATTCAATCATTCATAAGTGGTATTATAACATTTTTTTGATCTCATAATATTCAATTCTTATTCATCTTTACGCAATACACATCATTTATCTCATTTGAATCACATTAGCCATATAAGATCACTTTCATTTCTATAATGTCTCCAATTTTTCCAGATTTGAATGCTTGATGTATAACAATCCATTCTCAAACTATAACCTCCATTATCATTCTAAATATATCACTCATTTAATCACTTAATCCAAACATCATTCTAGGTTTAATTCAAGCTTCATTCCAGCCTAGAAGCATCATAGGAAAGTGCATAACCATTGGTTGTCCCAAACCACAATTAAAAGAAACATATTGGATGTTTAACCAATTCCCAAGATCATGGAAAATTCCCACGATCGTGGGATTTGTGGGCAGAAACTTTTTGCCTTCGTTAGGCATTCCCATTTTTCTAACTTTTCCAACTCTATTTTCAGGTCAGTTTTATATGACCATTATGACCTAGAAAATGAGGTATTTAGGCAAAACCTTCTTCTAAACAAATGTTCCTATATGTCTTAAGTTTCTAATTACATAAACTTTATGCAGTTTGGTTTATTATTCTGCAATTTATTCCCAAAATACTAAAGACTGTTCTCAAACTGTAACAGCACCTAGTACTCAACTTCAAGCCAAATTTCAAAATACTTAGGGACAAAATTCCAGTTCCATTCCTTCATGAAAATTGTATCCATGTGTCTCAAATTTAACATAAATTAAAAATAATCCCATTTGGATATCTACGGATCAATATATGGCCAAAATATAGATGCATATTCAGTGAAAACACTCCATCAAACATCTTCCAGCACACTTCACTATCATTTTCATCCTATTTCATCTCTTTTGCTTAGTATATCATTTCTAGCTTATGTCCTCATTATTTCCTCTTTATTCCTACTTCCATTTCAACTCAATATCAATCACAAACAATTCATATCCTATGATTGATCATTAACACCAAAAATAAAACATATCATATACACATTCATCATATTTTTTGGCACTTGTATCTTACTCCATTATCACATTCATTTCACTTCTAAACTATCACACTAATTCTTCCTATTTCAAGACACCATATTACTCACTTTCATTTGCTTCAAAATCATTTTAGTTCACCTCTATAACCACCAAAGACATCCATGTTATCAAACAAAGAAAACAGAACATGAAACATTCATTTACTAGTCAAATTTTTTGCACTTTTTTCTACACCATTATCATGATCTTTCCAATTCAAAATCATCTCAACAACAACTTATGAAATATTGATCATCGAATTTACAAAAGCAAGACATTAATGTGTTTATTTCATCAACCACGTTCCAACATATATAAAACACCATTTACTCTATTAATCCTACATTATATCATTCCATAATCTATACCCATCAAAACACAAAAGTAAGACATGGGTATATCCATTATTTATCCACGTTACGCACATATATTCAACACCCTTATCATAGTTATTAAATCTCAAAATAAACACCATATTTAATTTATTCCAAACAACCTATGAAGATCAAAGTATAACTTACTTGTTCATCCAAAGCTTCTTCAAAAAAATCATCATGAAACCCTAGCCTCCCACGTCACACGATCATCTCATTTTAAGGAGGAAAAGGTTGGGTTTTCTTGTGGTAAGATGATGAAGACAATAAAATGGAAGTAATAAATGATGGATAAAAGTAAGGTGCAACATTAATGGAGTTTAGTGAAGCAAAAGTCGTAAAGGAGAAGAAGAAGAAGAAAAGAAAGCATTTGGCCAATGAAAATGAAAGAAGAGATGCCTACTTAGGAATACATCGTGGGTTAATATAAGTGGTGCCACATGTCACTTTCTTATGATCTCTCCTTGGTCTTTATTTAACTAGTCAATTTGTCTTTAATTCCTAATCCAATCGACTCTCAAATTTCAATGACATATGTTATTAAATCCTAATGTCATTTATCAAAATTTCTACTGCCATCTGACACTTATTTCTGCTACTATTCATTAATTGTACTGCCACTTGGTATTTTTTCTAGTCTAAAAATTACCCAAATTTTCAGAAAATTTCCTAAATTTCACCAAAAATTCTAAATCACTAATTATGCACACTAACTCAATTTTTAAGACACATAAACCACAATTCACATTTTAATCACATTAAATATCAATTATACCTGAAAAATGTCAAATAAGTGCATGTATAGTCATTGAAATGTGTGCAAAACACTCAAATTCACATGTGTGTATATTAACATTATGCATGAGTATGAAATGCATTTTTCTAATCTCTCATCACTATTTTTCATTTATAGAAATTTAGGGTTCTAACCCTTAATATGGAAACAGAATGTTACAATAAAAGCACGTCTAATCACTACCTCATTCAATCTATTGGTGAACGAATCCCCTTTTAAGATTTTCAGGTGCTAAAGGAATAAGGCAAGAGGATCCTTTATCCCCCTATTTATTCACTTTAGCCTTTAAATTCTTAACAAGAATGCTTCAAGTCAACATTTCAAATAACTCTAAATTTTTTTATCATCCTAAATGCAGCCAATGCAAATTACACACCTAAATTTTGAAGATGATTTGATTATATTTAACAGAGCTAACTTTTTTCCTTAGGGGTGATGATGGATACACTAAGGAAATTCTCGGATATATCTGGGCTGAGGGATAATACCAATAATAGCAAGATGTACTTATTGTCTAATGTTCAAGATATCTGGACTCTTTGCTATATGACAGGACTAGTTAAGCAGAATATGTCATTCAAGTACCTTGGGGTGCCTATAACCTCAAGGAAACCAATATGTGAAGATCGTATTCCTGTCTGAGAGATGTTCAAAAAGAGGATCAATGCTTGGCATAATAAGTCACTATCAACAGTAGGGAGGCTTTAGCTAATTTAATTAGTATTGAGAAATATACACACTTATTAGAGCACTCGCTTATTTATGCCTAGTAGAATGAATAAGGAAATCTAGAGATGTATGAAAAAATTATTATTATTAGGCATCAAGAATAATTACAAAGAAGTTAAGTCAAATAGTTAGACCTTTGTATAATGAAACAAAAAGGGTGAACGGATCTAGCTACATTGCAGGCTATCCAATCGACCTTAATCTCTAAGATGATGTCGGACCCCGATTCCGAAGTCTAAATCCTACTTGCTCTGATACCACACCTGTCGGACCCCGATTCCGAAGTCTAAATCCTACTTGCTCTGATACCATACCTGTTAGACCCCGATTCTAAAGTCCGACTCGCATGCAGAATATCTTAATACGTGAGTTATCTCCCAAGGAGAACACCTTGACCCTTATCAGATTATCTTCTCA
>JAOQMS010000004.1:5716744-5729869 GCA_027563885.1 Erythroxylum longipes | reverse complement strand
TATCTTCTTCTGTGAGGATGCATCGTTATCAAGATGCATTCCTCTATGAGCCAGACTTCGTCTGTGTTTTGCTTCCTCTGTGAACAAACTCTTTCTATATTACTTCGTCTGTGATGATGTCACCTTCCTCTGGGTGACGTCATCTTCCTCTGTATTGTTTCGTCTCTGTTACTATTTATGCTCTTTGTCTGTGCTACTGTTCATAGACGAATGAACTTCGTCTATGTTACTGTTCATGCTCTTCGTCTGTGTTACTATTTACAGACGAATGAACTTCGTCTATGTTACTGTTCATGACTCTTTCTGTGTTTTGCTTCTTCTATGTTCATCTATATCTATCTTCTGTCCCATTGTTGACCCCTTAGAAGATAGAATTGACCTTTGAAGTCTTCATAAAAGTTGTAGATCTTGGAATCCTCTTTCAAATCATATAAAGAACATCTTGATCTGATCCCTATAGAGAAAGTTATGGTAATCGTAAAACATCGTCTGTGTTACTGTTCCCAAACTTCTTTTGGGTCACTGTTCATTGTATATCGTCTGTCCTATTTTTGACCCTTCAGAAGATAAAGTTGGCTCTTGAGCTCTTCATGAAGTTTGTACATCTTGACAGCCTCTTTCAAATCATGTAAAGAACAATTGAATTTGATTTCCGTAACAAAAGTTATGCTAAGAGGAAAACTTCGTCTGTGATGACGCCAACTTCCTCTGGGTGACGTCATCTCCTTCTGTAAATCTTCGTCTGTAACTCATCTTCTTCTGTGAGGGCGCATCGTCTGTAAAGATGCACCTTCCACAAATGAACTTGTATCCATTGTACTCCCCTAATTTTACGAGAGGCCAGAGAGAGTGCCATATAAAAAGGCCAATAAGAATTGAATCGGGATATTGATGGTTTACAATAAGTTTTGATAAGAGAGAGAAAGAGATTGTGAAGAGACCCCTAAATTGCCATTGCACATGCATATGCATTAATATGTTTAGTACGTTGAACAAAAGATGATAATCGTGAATATGTTTTGTCTGTTTTAGAGGAGCACGTCGGACTACAGCCGGGCATTGCCGGACCATCCAAGCAATAGCTTCTGGGAGCGTACTGTGAGTCAACCTAAATGGATTCCTAGGATTATATGATTGTGTGTATTGAACTGTTTTGTGTGATGCTTCTGAATGTCGGACCTGAGGTCCGAGGAGTTTGATAGTTGGGCATGTATTGGAAGTGTTTGATTTGATATTTGATATGAATCTCTGAATGATATGTGATTCTCAGCAGTAGCTGAATGCCGGACTGAGGTCCGAGGTGTCTGAAACTATCATGTGAACATTCGTATGAAGTTTTATGTGTGATTTGTTCAGGATTGATGCATTTCATAAAATGCATGCTCAGATAAAGGCGTTGTGACTTAAGATGCCAGTTAGAAGCGCTTCCATGTAGAGCTTTGCTCCGTGAAATATGTGTTCTGTATGTCGAGCTATGTTTCGTGAATTTGTTATGATTGAGCCCTACAGGCCAAAACATCCGTATCTGTCTGTGAAAGGCTCTCATTCACAACAATAAGAATGAATATGAGTCTCATGCATGTCCCATGCAATTACGTGCGTAATGTCTGAACGATATGCAAATTGAGATGAATGATATTTTGCTATGCAAATCTCTGAATAAATGCTTATCTGCTTGAGTGAATAACTGTGATATATGTGTTGTATTTGTGTAATCCGATGAATTCATCAATGATGGTTCACTCACTGAGTTCGCAAAACTCAGCCAAATTTTCAATTTTTTTCAGGATCAGAAGAATACCCCGTTAGGCTAACGGGAGTATACTTACAGCATACAAGTAAAGGATAGAGGTCGGGATCAGTCCGCGTCTGCATTACATTTTTCTGAAATTGTATTGATTTATTAAATTAGGAACTTTTTGTATACCCAACAATGTATCCATTTTATCAATGAATGAAGTGAATGTTTTTGAGAAAATGCGAACAATTTCGAGTGTGTTGGACAATGTCATGTGTAAGTTAGTTTTGTTATTGCTCTAACATACCATTATCGTAGGTTATGTGCCTAAAAGCTTAGGTACGTGCCCTATGGTAGTGGGATGTAACATGAGCAGTGGTGATAGCCCGGGGTGGCAAAGTGGGGCTACCGCCACCCTTGCTCTGGCCTTTTCCATGCTTGAACGCATGCTTCATCTCTTTGCCAGCCACTCTCTCCTCTCTCACTCACTGCAAAGTCCAGCCACTCCCTCCTCTCGCCCCCTTAAAAATTAGCCGAGCTTCGCCTCTGCACATGAGAGTACTAATCAATATATAGAAAGTAAAGTGATCGAAATGTTCACTAAACCAACAATTGATGATAAATTTTGCACAATTAGGAGAAAATTGGGCATTGATTAATGGGAATTCAATTTGATAAGGATATTTGTAGTTGTTTAATTTAGAGTTCAATTGTTATTTATTTGATTTATTATGTACTTTAATATTTTAATCTTATTTTTGTAGACTTTTGGGTAATTATTCCTTTTTATATTTAAAGGGGAGAAAAAGTTACTGATATTATATTCAAAGAGAGTGATCAATTTCAAAAATTTTCATTTTGTGTATTTGTCATTAATATTGCACTTATATTTTTATTGACCATTTTATTATTAAAATCTATATCATGTTAAATTCTAATTGATATTGTAACTAATTATACTTTGGTAAACTTTATACAAAATTTAATTTATGCTTAAAATAGTTTAAATTGTAAGTTTTTTTATGATACATTTGTTAACGTGATTTAGGGTTTGACCACCTAAATCACTGTCCTGAATCTTAGAGATTTTTACAGAATATGAGAATATTTGCATTTGTTATATAAATATATCTATATATCTGTATATCTATATCTATATCTATATCTATATCTATATCTATATATATATATGTAAAGCTGCCATCGAAAAAAGTGTATGGTTCAGAAATATGATTTCTTTGCATACTTTCTCCGCATACTTCTTTTCCAATAATTTCTCTACATACTTTCTCTTTTTCTAATGTGTTAATGTGCCATCGAAAAGAGTGTGTTAACGTGATTTCTTTGCATACTTTCTTCACATACTTTCTCCTTTTCCAATAATTTCTCTGCATACTTTCTCTTTTTCTAATGTGGTATCAGAGCCTTTGTCTGCCTACCATTGTTTTATGCCCAATTCTGTCTCTTACATTACCCATTTACTGAGCTAATTTATTTTTGTTTGCTCCTCTTGTCCTTGGCATCTTCTATCCAGCTCTTTACTTAGCCATTATTTGGCTTTGTTTTATTCCATTCTTAATTGTTTTGTGTGGATTTACCCTTTTTCGACCTGCTATTTACTATTTTTTTGCTACCATTTTTCTTTCTCTGCTACGTCTTCATCTTTTGTTGCTACAACAAGTTTCAAATGGAGAATATGATGTTTTTACTCTTATTGGCATTATTCTCATGGGAGCAAACTATAGCCTATAGGTTTAAGGTATGAAAAGTTTCTTAATTGGTTGAAAACTTTGGTGCATTGTGACAGGTGATATTACTAAACCAATTCATGAGAAGGATGAGATAGATCAAAAGTATGGAGAATGCCTTAACGATTGGGACAATAAAAATCATCAGATTATCACTTGGTTTTGTAACACCTCCTTACCCTCTATTCATATTCAATTTGCTGACTTTGAAACGACAAAAGAGATATGGGACCTTTTGGCAAACAGGTACAAAATCGGTGTACTTCATTATTATCAATTGTGGACTACTCTTCATAGCATTAAGCAAGAAGCTGGCCAATATATGAATGAGTTTCTTGCTTAAGTGCAACCTATTTATAATCAATTGTCACAAGCCAAGATCAGCAAAGACCATGTGCAGTTGATTCAAGTTCTTAAGGCTCTTTGTCCTGAATATGAAGCTAGCAGAGCTTCATTATTACACTGTACTCCCCTTTTACCTTGGATACAACTGTTCATGAGCTAATTTTCAAAGAGACTCACCTTGTTTTGGACAAGTCCTCGCAAATGGTATCACTTTGGTCATTACTCATCCAAAATTAGGGTCCAAATTCTGAAAGAACTGTCATCAAACTGGCCATAATTTCTCTGATTGTCTGACAATTAAGTGTAGATATTGTCACAAAATTGGGCATATACTTAAAAATTGTCCCACTCGACCTCCAAGACCTAAGGGAGGATCTTTTAAATCTAAGCATTTGAAGCATGGGCCATCCTCTGCTGCAGCAGCTGCTACTATCACTGAGGGTTCTTCTGCCATCACTATGAGTGATCTTAAAGCTCTACTCAAACATGTTATCTCTTCTAGTACTTCCTCTCCTGTTGCCTTATCCGCCGCATGGGGTAGCTCCTCTTGGCTTTTTGACTCTGCTTGTTCTAACCATATGACATCTAATTCCTCTATTTAATCTGTTAAACACCTGTCTCTTCCCTTCCCCCAATTCACACAGCCAATGGCACAAAAATGGTAATTATTCACATTAGAAACACATCTATTTCACACATCAGTCTTCCTGATACATATCTTGTTCTCAACTTAGCTTTTAATCTTATCTCCATTAGTCAACTGTATGAGCAAGGTCTCACCATTACTTTTTCTTGCTCTGGTTGTCAGGTACAGGATCTGCATACGAGTCAGAATCTTGGGACGAGATGTAGAGTGGGAAAATTATTTAAGCTTATTTCTCTACACCTGCCTCAAAAATAAGTATCCGTTGTTATAACAACTATCTCTCTGATGTATCAATGGCTTCTTTGCCCTCTAATCTCTTATGGATTAGTGGGATCTATAAAATTTGAGCCTTTTAATTGTTTGAACTGTCAACTTGCAAAACAACTACCTTTATCCTTTAATAATAGTGATTTTATTTCTAAAACCCCCTTTAGTCTTGTTCATTATGATATTTGGGGACTTTCTCCTACTTGTTCTATGAATGGTTATCGATATTTTGTTCTATTCCTTAATGATCATTCTTGTTTCACTTGGATTTATTTTTTGAAACACAGATCTGAGTTACTGCAAGTTTATATTAAATTTGAAAAAATGATCAAAACACAAATTTCCTAGACTATTAAAATACTACGAATAGATAATGCAATAGAATACAAAGACTTTAGTCTTCTCCAATTCCTTGGTCAGCAAGGTACCATGATTCAACGTTCTTATCCCTATACATCTCAACAAAATGGAAGGGCTGAACACAAACATCGACATATTTTAAATTATGTTCGTGCACTAATTCTTTCTCCTTATTGTCCTGAAAAGTTCTGGGGGGAAGTGACTTTAACTATTGTATAGATTATCAATCGCATTCCTATCCAAACTATTCAAAATTTATCTCCTTTTGAACATTTGTTTGGTAAATTCCCTAATTATTCTGTTGTTAAACTTTTTGGTTGTGCTGCCTTTGTCCTCTTACAACCTCATGAACACACTAAATTAGAACCATATGCTCGATTATGCTATTTTCTCAGTTATAGGGTAGAACATAAAGGTTATCGTTGTTAGGATCCTATATCTAATTGGTTGCATAACTCTAGACTTGTTATATTTTGGGAAAACACATTATTCTCTTCCTTATCCAAATTTCATCAGTATTTTACTACATCATCTCCATTATTCATTTATACATCTATTGATTTGTTTCCTAGTAATGATATAGTAGAAACACTCAGTAATCTTCCCATCGATGCATCTAGTCCTATAGAGGTTGTTTTGGTTGCTGATTTTGTTCTTAATCCCACCGCAACCATTCATTGCTATACTCGCGTAAGGGAAACTCCACATCATCTTCGTGACTTTCACTATTTTTCAACTGTTATTCCTTGCATGAGCCTTGCTCTTTTCGGGAGGCAAGTACTAACCCCTTATGGCAGCAAGCTATGGCTGAAGAGCTTCATACATTACAGAAAACTCATACCTAGGACTTTGTTGATCTGCCTTCTAGACTCCCATTGGATGTAAATGGGTTTACAAAATCAAGACCCACTCATATGGATCCATTGAACATTAGCCAAAGGCTAAACCTAGGAATATGGAATAAATTATGAAGAAACTTTTACTCTTGTAGCTTGGTCAACTTCTATTCGCAGTCTATTAGCAAGTACAACAGTCAAATGGTGGCCTCTTATTCAGATGGATGTTAAAAATGCATTTTTTAATGGTGCCTTACAAGAGAAAATTTATATGTCTCCACCTCCAGGTTATCCTCATCCACCTAATAAGGTTTGTCGACTTCTTAAGGCCTTATATAGTTTAAAACATGCACGAAGGGTATGGTTTGCCAAATTCAGTTCTACTATTGCTAAACTTGGTTTTCACTTCAGTTCGTATGATTTTGCTTTATTCATTCACCATACTGACCATGGGGTTGTCCTTTTGTTACTATACATTGATGATATGATCATCACAGGAGATGATGCAAGTTGTATTTCAAAATTACAACAATTTCTTCGTCAACAATTTAAGATGAAAGATCTTGGTTATTTAAATTATTTTTTGGGTCTTGAATTCTCCTTGACCTCTGATGAGTACTACCTTTATCAAGCAAAATATGCTTCAGACTTGCTCTCTTGGGCTGGTATTATAGACAGTAAGAATGCAAACACCCCTCTGGAACATAATGTCAAACTCACTCCTCTAGATAGGACTCTACTTGATGATGCAATTTTGTATCGACAGTTATTCAGGGAGTTTGGTCTATCTCACAGTAACCAGACTTGATATTGCTTATGTTGTCCATTTAGTTAGTTAATTCATGGCTTCTCCTTGCTTATCACATTTTGTAGCTGTCTTTCAAATTCTCTATGACATTTAAGGAACATTGTTTCATGGACTTCATTTCTCTGCTCACTCATCCCTTGTGTTATCTGGCTATTCTGATACTGACTGGGCTAGCGATCTTATTGATCGTCGATCAACCACTGGATATTGTTTCTTTTTGGGACATTAGCTTATTTCTTAGAGAAGCAAGAAGCAAGAAGCAAATAGTCACCGCTAAATCTAGCACTGAATCAGAGTATCGTGCTCTTACAAATGCTACTTCAGAGTTACTATGGCTTTGTTGTTACTAGAAGACATGGGTCTCACACATTCTTCAGCCACTGCACTACATTGTGATAACTAAAGTGCAATTCAAATTGCTCATAATGATGTATTTCATGAGGGCACCAAAAACAGAGAAATTGATTGTCACTTTGTACGACATGATGTCACTAAAGATACTGTTGCCTTAGTATTTATTCCCTCTGTAGAACAAACAACTAACATCTTCACTAAGACTCATCTTCCTAGGAGATTTCAAGACTTAGTGAACAAACTCAAGTTGAATTCCACAACACCACCTTGAGTTTAAGAAGGGGTGTTAACGTGGTTTAGGGTTTGACCACCTAAATCACTGACTTGAATCTTAAAGATTTGTACATATTATGGTACATATATATACATACATACATACATACATACATACATACATACATACATACATACATACATACATACATACATACATACATACATATGTATGTATGTATGTATGTATGCATGTATATGTATGTATATATATGTGTGTGTGTGTATATATATATAGTATGCAGAGAAATCATATTTCTGAACCACACACTATGTATGTATGTATGTATGTATGTATGTATGTATGTATATGTATGTATGTATGTATGTATGTATATATGTATGTATATATATATATATATCTGTATATATATATATATAGAGAGAGAGAGAGAGAGTATGCAGAGAAATCATATTTCTGAACCACACACTCTTTTCAATGGCAACTTTACACACACACACAGAGTATTATAATATAAAACATCAAAAACAATAACTAAATTTTGAAATAATAAAAAAAACTAGAGTTTTTTCACATCTCAAAGGAAGTTAAATTATTTCAATGTTTGATTTTTTATTTATCGCTCCCAAAAACTTTTTGAATTACTAGTAGAAAGAGATTTCACTAACGAAAAAGCTTTCAACACTGCCCAATATCCTTTTTGTTTCCAAATCTTTTTTCAAATATGCTTTTTTGATAAAGAAGAACATTTTTTGGAACTGCCATTAAAAAAAGAGAGGTTATTTAGTATAGTTGGATGTGAAAGACATCTATAGTTCAAAAAAAATGATTTTTACTATTCATTAATTATCTATTGAGTTTCCAAACTCTAACCTATTTATAAAAAACGGAAAGTATATCTGCTTCGTTTTCGATTTCTATTTCTATCATTTTTCGTTATATTCTACTTATATATGTGTATATGTGATATAATCTAGCAAAGGGGGTCAGAAGCTAAACCATATTGGTTCTAATAACTAATAAAAAAACTAGAATTCTAGTAAAAAGTAAAGCTCAATGAAAAATTATACCTAATTGAAATTCAATTTAAAAACTCATGACTATTTGTGAAGTAAAAAACTACTCTTGATCCCATGTTTGAATAAAGCGGAAAAAGGGTAGCAACAAGTCATATAGAATTAACGAATTCATGGTACAATCCCCTCGTGATGCCTTCTTTTAAAACACTTTTTTGCCTGATAAGTGGATCAAATGATATAGTTCTTTTGTTGGTAGCGAGGAGGATTATAAACATGACTATTGCTTTCTAATTGGCTATTTTTGCATTAATTATTACTTCCTCAATCTTATTGATTAGTGTACTTGTTATTTTTGCTTCTCCTGATCGTTGGTCGAGTAACAACAATGTTGTTTTTTCGGGTAAATCATTATGGGTTGGATTAGTCTTTTTAGTGGGTATCTTTAATTTGCTCATCTCTTGAACTTATTCGTTCCAGAGAGAAAAATGAAATGACTGCTCCCCAGAATTTTTTCGGGTTACGAGATACATTAAAGTTTACTATAAGTTCCCAAAATAGAAAATATAAATAAAGAGAACAAAAAAAGTAGAGGGAGGGGTGAAACTTTCTTGTAATTTTGAATTTCTAAAAATAATTAAAATAATTCTAATTAAATGTAAAATGAAATTTCATGGAATGTAGGGAGTGGTTATGACCGATTCAATAGAAAAGAAGGAATTGTGTTTATTTTTCGTTGGGGATTTCCTGGAAAAAATTGACGCATCTTTCTCTGATTTCTTATGAAAGATATTCAGTCTATCAGAATAGAAGTTAAAGAAGGTAAGGTATTTATGCTGGGCTTGTCCTTTATATGGAAATCAGAGGGCAAGGATCCATTCCCTTGACTTGTAGTGATGAGAATTTGACTTCATGAGAAATTGAACAAAAAGCTGCAGAATTGGCTTATTTCTTGTGTATCCCAATCGAAGTATTTTGAAATGAATTGAAGAATGGACATTTTCTTAGTAGGGTATAGACTAACCTAGTGAATATAGGTAAAAAAAAAATGGATTGGATAAATATTAATGCAATGAATTGTTTCAAGGCTGAACCGAATAGAATTGACCGACCATCATACCAAAAACTTCGGCTGATTGATACATGTACCTACCAATTCAACATAGATCCAAGATAATTCATTAATTCAATAAGGAAGAAAATCCATTTGTCCCTTAAACCCAATTCTTTTCTTAGAAAAAAATGGATAAGTTGTTGATATCTATCTTTCTGACTAGATTTCCAGAATTATCATTTGTTTATTTCCTAGTTTAGTGTCGAATAGAGATATATCTATCTATCTTAACAATGGGTGAATCAATGAATGAGGGCGAAAGAAATGGGCTTGCTTTTCAGTTTTTTTAAGTAAGCCAATCATTCCCTATATATATATATCTGTGTGTGTGTGTAAAGTTGCCATTGAACAAAGTGCGTGGTTCAAAAATATGGTTTCTTTGCATACTTTCTCCTTTTCTAATAATTTCTCGACATACTTTCTCTTTTCCTAATAGCATGAATTTAGGGGGGTGCTGGCTATTTACATTTCCTTGGAACAATAAATTACATAGATTTGATTTCACTATTATTTATCTAATATTAAAAATATTTGGTCATTATTAAAAAAAGGAAGATTGTTAAACCAAGAGATGTTATAATTCACATTTTGATGATAACAAATTATAAGTAATAGTAATGAGTTTAGTTTTCTTGAGAGCAATATAAAAGTATTAGTGGTCATGTGCAAATTAAAATAGATCTTATAATGACACTAGAAAAAATTGGACTTAAACTTGTTTAAGTAAAGAACAAAATCAAGACCCAGGAAAAATAAGGCACAGCAAGGTTATAAATGAATATATAATATTTATAGCATTTTCTACTTGTTACTTTGATTCTTAAGATGCACATCATACATAACACATGATTATTTTAACTCATTACATGACTCTTTTCAATCACCAAAAGGAATTAAAGTTTTAATTTTAAAGAAAAACTTCTTAAACCTCAAAACATTCCTTAAGGAACATTTTGCAAATAATTTAAGATAAAATTGCATAAAGAAGATTAAGTTTGAGCATTTGGAAATGTTGGAATCATGATTTAATGTATTTGTGTACCTATATCAATCAATAT
The DNA here is from genome assembly GCA_027563885.1 of Erythroxylum longipes. Classification (NCBI taxonomy): domain Eukaryota; kingdom Viridiplantae; phylum Streptophyta; class Magnoliopsida; order Malpighiales; family Erythroxylaceae; genus Erythroxylum; species Erythroxylum longipes. The sequence goes on along the minus strand of JAOQMS010000004.1, from coordinate 5,719,344 downwards.
AGATTAAAGTTACCAAACATGTATATTAAGAATGTGTAGCTAATACATTCATCAACCAATATATTGCAACGGTCAACCAATATACCAACAAGATATATATTGGTCAACTAATACGCAATAGTAGTAAACTAATATTCTAACTGCTAGAAAATATGTGCTCAATGCATATTTGCCAACTAATATATATTAGTGGTCAACCAAAGGATTAGTAACTAGCTATTGACAATGACTAGTCGTTGGTTCCAACAACTAATGTAAGTCTTAAAGCTTATAAATATATAGTTTTCATTAATTTTTACATGAAAAATATTTAGGTGTTCTATGTTTAGTTGACTAATATTCTATCTGCTAGAAAAAATGCGTTCAATACATATTTGTCGACTAATATATAGTAGTGGTCAACTAATACATTAGTAACTAGCTATTAGTAATGACTAGTTATTGGTTCCAACAATTAATTGGAGTCCTAAAACTTTTAAATATATAGTTTTCATTACATTTTACATGAAAAATATTTAGATATTCCATAAACACATTTTAAAGAGTTTTAAAAAATATTTTGTGAGGATTTATTGTTGCCTTTTGAGGTGAGCAAGCCTTCAAGTTATCAAAGTGATCAAAGAAGGTCTTTTGAATTATAAATTCATTTTTTAGTAGAATTACTCTTCAACTTGTAAAAAGATTATAAAAAGAGATGGTCTTTATGCATTCTTCTTTGCCTTGTTGAAATAATAGACTTAATAGGGTTCTAAGAAGTGTTTTGGAGAATTAACGTCCACAAGGATTGTTTATCGAATCATTATAAATTAGTTTGCCTTTCTTCTTTGCTGTACTCTTTCAATTATTATTTGTGTGTAATTGATCTATATTAATCTATTTTTTATTTCATTACATATTGATCATTATTCAATTGCATTCATTAGAGAAAATTTTGATCGGTTAAATTTGTCAACGCCCAATTCACTCTCCTATTAAATGTCATTAGAAACTAAAATGAATTTTTTAGTATTTTGTGATATTTAAAGTTTTTATATTTTAAGATATTTAATGCATGTGTATATTTAATTAATAAAATATTTATTGTCAATATAATTTGTATGAAATACAATTATTTAATATAATAAGGAAAACGATTAATATCAAACTGATGGAAACATTTTATCTCATTTATCATTCAAGTATGTAACTAATAAGATTTTTTTTTGACTTAGTTTAAAATACAAACACTTGATTAGTAAATTTTTATAAAGATTTTTTATCTTAATGTCTAATCTTTTAAAATTTTCAATTAAAATTTTCTTTGAAAATATGTTAGTAGTTATACATTAGAAATATGATAATTTATTAGATGTTCAAAAATTACGAGGAAAAGAAAACGTTATGTAATCTTTCCATATGAATCTTTACGCTGTCCCATCAATTGCATAAGTGAAATTCTTGAATAAATTATTCAAAATTTAAATATTTAAAGACTTAATTAAAATTTTTAAAAGGTTAAATATTGAATCAAAATTTTAAAAAATCAAAAAATTTATTATCCCAACACTTAACAATATGGTAAATACAAAAAGTAGTCTGACTTTTATCAATTTTTTTCCAAAACGGAATATGTTGTGAGATTATATTAATTCATCAATGTACCTAAAGATTTTGATTTGTATATCTTTTTTCGCTTTTATACTTAAATAACATATTGATTATTAACACTTTATCTAAATTTTGCATACTTCTAGTAAAAAAATGAAAGGAATCAATAAGTTCGTGTTATGCAATTTACCAAGCTAGAAGGAGTAAATACTAACGATCAAAACACTAAATTGATTCAACCAGTTTAATTGTAAAAATTTTGCGTTGTTTAACTTTTTGATTTAATTTTCAATTTTTTGGTTTCATTTACTTTAATAACTTTTATTGTTAACAATCAATCAATTAATTTATTAATTAATCAATTAAATTTTGTAAATTAATTAATTTTATAAACTAAAGTAAATCAATTAATTTTTATTTAACAGTTTTTTTTAAAATTTAACTTTAAGTTTTTTAACCTTCCAATTATATTTCAAATTCTTTAATTTATTTAATTTTTAATCAATTTCATTGCAATCTACTAGAATATTTTAAATCTTAAACTTCTTTTTTATTAGTTTAATTTTTAGTTTAGTTTTTAAAATATTATTTAAATACATGCACACAAAACTTGCCACCGTAAGTTTTCTTCCAAGTCAACGCGGAAAAAAGTTTAACATAAAACGGATCCTTTGCTCTGGTCTCCTTCTCTTTCCATTCCCATTTCCTAATTAAAATCAGATATTTCCATTTTCAATTTCATCTGCGGCAAATAGGATTAAAATGTAGGCCATTTTCAACTGATATCGGTAACCTCATGCATCTCTACCACATGTTAACAGATTCAAGATCTATGAAAAGATGATCAATCCAATATTGGAAGTCCTCATTTCCAGAACGGCATGTTTAAAAGACAAAACTAATTGATTCACCCTCTGAGAGACAAAGTTACCTCTTTTATTAAGTATATATACTAAGCGTGAAGATGGGTGACGACGAAACATTTAAATCTAACCATTCAATTCATCCAACGG
>JAOQMS010000004.1:5683393-5701599 GCA_027563885.1 Erythroxylum longipes | reverse complement strand
ATCAGAATAAGAAGTATGTGTACTCGATAAAGACGATTGAGTAAAGAGACTGTTAGAGAAATGCATAATAACCTATATAGTAAGCATTCTTTGGAATACCTCAAAAAGGGCATTTTATAAAGAGACTGTTAGAGAAATGCATAATAACCTATAGTAAGCATTCTTTGGAATACTTCAAAAAGGGCATTTTATGGTTAAGAATGTGGAACCAAGTGATTACATGAATAAGTTAGTAACAGTCTTAGCTATTGGAGTTATGCTTAAAGCTTATATTTTGGAGTTCATAGGAACTTGAGATCAATATATATATTCCTAAATGACTTTAAGCATAACAATCATTATCATAGTAATATCATTAGAATACTCTACGAGGCGCAATATGACAAAAAGAGTCGTTCGGCCCTATATTGAGTGGGGTGTTACAATAACGGGTTGTTTTCACCTTGGAATTTCTGCCAACACTAAAAAAGCAAACTGTTGGAACAAATGCTCCTGCTTGTGACGCAGACTTATGGGACTCAGACTAGGGATCAACTGCTAACGTCTTCTATGACCAGACTTAAATGCATGTGACTTGACACATATTTCAGAAAACGCTCATATAAGATGAAAACAACCCGTTAGTGTAACACATTATTTTCTCAACGAAAGTGCCAAGCATCCATTTCAACGAACAATTTTTCCCACAGAAGCTGTTCCAACAGTTTGCTTTTTTAGTGAAAGTGCCCAGGTAATTTTTTCCCACCGAAGGTGTGCTAACAGGTTGTTTTCTCAACATAAGTGCCTAGTGACCATGCCTTTTCCCATCGGAAGTTCCCAAAAACCTTGCCAATGTGTTGTTTTTTCCACAGAAGGTGTGCCAAAGGGCTATTTTCTTCACGAAAGTGCCCAGTGACTGTGCCAACTGACTATTTCTCACATCAAAGGTGTGCCAATTAGCTATTTTTCCTACCGAAAGTTGCTAATGACCTGGAAAAAGAACTGTTTCTCCCACTCATGGTTTCCTAACTAGCTATTTTCTCACTGAAATTGCCCAGCAATGGTGTGAACAAGCGGTTTTTTCCATCGGATGTATGCAAATGGGCTTTTTCTCACTGAAAGTGTCCAACATCTGTGCCAATGGGCTTAAGTGCAATCAAAGATGTGCCAATAGGTTGTTTTTCCCATCGAAGGCCAGCCAATATGCTGTTTTTCCCACCAAAGGTGTCAAACAATTATGCAAAGGGTTATTTTCTTGCACCAAATATGTGCCAACGAGCTACTTTTCCTGTTGACAGTATGCCAATGGGGTGTTTTACCATTGAAAATGTTCAGCCACCTTGCCAATGGCCTATTTTTCCCACCAAAGTTGTGCAAATAGGTTGTTTTCTCAATGTAGGTGCCCAATAAATGTTCCAACGGGCTATTTTTTTTAAGAACGACGTACTAACGGGCTATTTTGCCCACTAAAAGTGCCCAGAGACTGTGTCAATAGATTGTTTTATCGGCTAAAAATGTGTCATCAGGCTGTTTCGCAATAATGTGCCCAGTGATTGCGCCAACTATCACTTTTGCCCAATAAATGTGAGCTAAAAAGTTATTTTTCCACCAAAAATGCCCAATGATCCTACCAACGGACTGTTTTACCCATAAAAGGTATGCCAACGAGTTGTTTTCTCAACCAAAGCACCCAACGACCATGGCAACGGATTGTTTTTCCCACCAAAGGTGTGCAAACAGGCTGTTTTCTCAATGTAAGTGCCTAGTGACCATGCCAAGAGGCTATTTTCCCACCGAAAGTTCCCACCAACCTTGCCAACGTGTTGTTTTTCCCACTAAAAGTGTGCCAAAGGGCTATTTTCTTAATGAAAGTGCCTAACAATCACGCAAACAAATTATTTTTCCCATCGAATGTGTGCCAATGAGCTATTTTTCCTACCTAATGTGCCCAATGACCTGATAAAAGATTTGTTTCTCCCACCAAAGGTTTTCCAACTAGCTTTTTTTCACAGAAATTCCCTAGCAATAGTGCAAACTGTTTTCACCATCGAATGTGTGCAAATAGGCTTTTTCTCATTGAAGGTTCCCAATAACGGTGCCAATGGGCTATTTTGCACACCAAAGGTGTGCATGGTCTTTGCCATCGAGTTGTTTTTCCCATGGAAATTGTGTCAAAGGTTGTTTTTTCACTGAACGTGCCCAGAAACCATGCCAACTGGTTGTTTTTCCAACCGAAGATACGACAACGGGCTATTTTATCACTGAAAGTGCCCAACGATTGTGGCAATGGGATGTTTCACCCTCGAATCTATGTCAATGCACTATTTTCTCATCGAAAGTGCCTAGCGTCCATTTCAGTGAACTATTTTTCCCACAAAAGTTGTGCAAAAGGGTTGTTTTCTTAGTGAAAGTGCCCAACATTCATGCTAACGGGTTCTTTTTCCAACCAAAGATATGCCAATAAGCTTTTATCTTAACAACAATTCCCAACGATCGCGCCAACGGGGCATTTTTCCTGTTGAAGGTGTGCCAACATGTTGTTTTCTCAACTTAAGTGACCAGTAACTGTGCCAATGACCTTTTTTATGCATCGAATGTTGCCAATGTTTTTTCTAACAAAGTACCAAACGATAAATCAAAATGGCTATTTTTTCTACAAAATATATGCCAACGGGCTGTTTTCCTATTAACGGTGTGCCAATGGACTGTTTTACCATTGAAAATGTCTAGTGACCTTACAAATAGGCTATTTTACCCTACGAAGGTGCTCAAATTGGCTGTTTACTTAACTGCAGAAAGTGCCCAGAGACTATGCCAATAGTCTGCCATCAAAAATTATGCCATCAGGCTATTTTCCTATAGAAAGAGCCCAGTGATTGTGCCAACTGTCTTTTTTTCCCAAAGAAGGTGCAGTAACGAATTGCTTTTCCCATAGAAAATGCCCAGTGATCATGCCAACCGATTGTTTTGCCCATAAAAGGTGTGCCAACGAGCTGTCTTCTCAATAAAAGTGCTCAGGGTCCATGCCAACTGAATTTTTTCCCACCGAAGGTATTCTAACAGGTTGTTTTCTCAATGTAAGTGCCCAGCGACCATACCAATGGGCTGTTTTCCCACAAAAAGTTCCCAGCAACCTTGCCAATATGTTGTTTTTTCCCCTGGAGGTGTGTCCAAAGGCCATTTTCTTCACGAAAGTGCCCAACGATTGTGCCAACAAACTATTTTTCTCATCAAAATGTGACAATTAGTTGTTTTTCCTACGAAAAGTGCCTAACAACTGACAAAAGAACTGTTTCTCTCACCGAAGGTTTGCCAACTAGCTATTTTCTTATTGAAATTGCCCAGCGATGGTGTAAATAAGCTGTTTTTTTCCATTAAATGCATGTAAACAGGCTTTTTCTCACCAAAAGTTCCCAACAACCATGCCAATGGGTTGTTTTTCACTTCAAAGGTGTGCATCACCTTTTCCAACAAGTTGTTTTTCCCATAAAAGTTATGCCAAATGTTATTTTTTCACTAAACATGCCTAGAAACCATGCCAACAGATTGTTTTTCCCATCGAAGGTGTGCCAACATGTTGTTTTCCCAACATATGTGCCAACAAGCCTTTTTTTTTCCTATCGAAGATGTGCCTATAGGTTGTTTTTCCCACCAAAGGTGTGCCATTGTATTGTTGTTCCCTCCAAAGGTGCCAAACGATCATGCAAAGGGGCTCTTTCTTCCACCAAATATGTGCAAATGGGCTACTTTCCTATTGACAGTATGCCAACGACCTATTTTACCTTCGACAATGTTCAGCGACCATGCAAACGGATTATTTTTCCTAATGAAGGTATGCAAATAAGTTTTTTTCTCAACGTAAGTGCCCAACAAACATGCCAATGGCTATTGTTCCCATTGACAGTCTGCTAACGGATGGTTTATCATCGAAAGTGCCTAGCAATCGTGCCAACAAACTATTTTTCCTATCGAAGGTGTGCTAACTAGCAATTTTTCCTACTGAAAGTGCCCAACAACTTGGCAAAAGATCTGTTTCTCCCACCAAAGGTTTACCAACAAGCTGTTTTCTCACTGAAATTTCCCAGTAATCGTGCAAACAAGCTGTTTTTGCTATTGAATGTGTGCAAAAAGGCTTTTTCTCACTAAAAGTATCCAGTAACCATGTTAATGGGTGCTTTGCACACCTTTAGTGTGCATTGTCTTTGCCAGCAAGTTGTTTTTCCCATGAAAATTATGCCAAAGGTTTTTTTCACTGAAAGTGCCCAGCGACCATGCCAATAGTTTGTTTTTCCCACTGAAGGTGTGTCAATGTGTTGTTTTTCCCACCAAAGATGCTAAATGATCATGCAAAGGGGCTACTTTTTTGCCAAATATGTTCCAACGGGTTGTTTTTCCCATTGACGGTACGCCAACAGGCTCTTTTACCATAAAAAATATCCAGCGACATTGCAAATGGGCTATTTTGCAACTGAAGGTGTGCAAATAGGTTGTTTTCTCAACGCAAGGGCCCAACAACCGTGCCAACGAGTGATTTCTCCCTCTAAAGATGTGCCAACGGGCTATTTTTCCGACTAAAAGTGCCAAGAGACTGTGCCAATAGATCATTTTTCCCGCCAAAAGTATGCCATCAACTTGTTTTCCTATAGAAAGTTACCAATGATTATGCCAACTATCTCTTTTACCTAATGAAGGTGCGTTAATGAGTTGTTTTTCCCACCCAAAAATGCCCAGTGATTGTCCCAACAGGCTGTTTTGTGCATAAAAGGTGTGCCAATAGGCTGTTTTCTCAACGTAAGTGTTCAGCGACCAAGCCAAGGTGCTGTTTTCCCACCAAAAGTTCTTAGCGACCTGGCCAACGTGTTTTTTTTTCACATTGAAGGTGTTCCAAAGGGCTATTTTCTTAATGAAAGTGCCCAGCAATCATGCAAACAAATTATTTTTCCCATTGAAGGTGCACCAACGAATTTCTTTTCCTACCAAAAATGCCTAATGACTTGGCGAAAGATTTGTTTCTCCCACAAAAGGTTTGCCAACTAGTTTTTTTCTCACCGAAATTGCCCAGCAAAAGTGGAAACAAGCTATCTTTGCCATTGAATGTGTGTATATAGGCTTTTTCTCACCGAAAGTGGCAAGCAACTATGCCAATGGGTTGTATTACACACCGAAGGTGTGCATCGTCTTTGCCAAGAAGTTGTTTTTCCCACAAAATTTATGCCAAAGGTTGTTTTTTCACTGAAAGTGCCCAGAGACCATGCCAAAGGGTTTTTTCTGAGCGAAGGTATGCTAATGACCTATTTTATCACTAAAAGTGCCGAACGATAGTGGAAATGGGATGTTTTCACCCCGAAAAATTGTGCCAATGTGTTGTTTTCTTGCCGAAAATGCCAGGTGTCTATTTCACCGAACTGTTTTTCCTATAAAAGAAGTGACAATTGGTTGCTTTCTTAGCGAAAGTGCCCAGTATCCACACCAATGTGCTGTTTTTCCCACCAAAGATGTACCAAGAACCTGTTATCTCGGTAATAATTCCTCGTGTTCGCACCAACGTGCTCTTTTTCCCATTGAAGGTATGCCAACATGTTGTTTTCTCAATTTAAATGCCCAGCAACCATGCCAACAAAATTTTTTTCCCATCAAAGATGTGCCAATAGGTGTGCCAATGTGTTGTTTTTCCCACAAAAGGTGTCAAATGATCATGCAAAGGGGCTATTTTTTCACCAAATATGTTCCAACAAGCTATTTTTGGCATTGACAGTATGCCAATAGGCTCTTTTACTATCAAAAATATCTAGTGACCTTACAAATGGGCTATTTTGCCCACCTTTGGTTGTTTTCTTAACGTAAAGGCCCAACAATCGTGCCAACGGGCTGTTTTTCCCACCAATGGTGTGCCAACAGGCTATTTTTCCCACCGAAAGTGCCCAGATAATGCTAATAGACTGTTTTCCCTCCAAAAGTGTGCCATCAGCTTGTTTTCTTATAGAAGGTTAAGAGTGATTGTACCAATTGTCTCTTCTACCCAATGAAGGTGCACTAATGTGTTGTTTTTCCCACCTGAAAATGCCCAACCATTGTGCCAACGGACTGTTTTGTCCATAAAAGGTGTGCCAATGGACTGTTTTGTCAACATAAGTGCCCAACGACTATACCAAGGTGTTATTTTCCCATTGAAAGTTCCCAATAACCTTGCCAACGTGTTGTTTTTCCCAATGAAGGTATGCCAAAGGGCTATTTTCTTAATGAAAGTGCACAGTAATTGTGCAAACAAATTATTTTTCCCATCGAAGGTGTGCCAATGAGTTTCTGTTCTTACCAAAAGTGACTAACGACCTAACAAAAGATTTGTTTCTCCCACAGAAGGTTTGCCAACTAGCTATTTTCTTACTGAAATTGCCCAGCAAAAGTGCAAACAAGCTGTTTTTGCTATAAAATGTGTGCAAACAGGCTTTTTCTCACTGAAAGTGCCAAGCAATTATGCCAATGGGTTGTTTTGTACATCCACGGTGTGCATCGTCTTTGCCACGAGTTGTTTCATCGTCTGTGCCAAAGGTTGTTTGTCACCAAAAATGCCTAAAGACCATGCCAACGGGTTGCTTTTCCCACCGAAGATATGCCAACAACCTATTTTATCACTAAAAGTGCCTAACGATCGGGGAAATGGGATGTTTTCACCCCAGAATTTGTGCAAACGTGCTGTTTTCTCACTAAAAGTTCCAAGCGTCCATATCAAGAACTATTTTTCCCATAGATTTTGTCCCAACAGGTTTCTTTCTCAGTGAAAGTGCCCAGTGTCCATCCCAACGTGTTCATCTTCCCACCAAAGATGTGCCAACAAGCTGTTATTTAGGCAACAGTTCCTAGCGATCGTTCCAACGTGATCTTTTTCCTATCGAAGGTGTGCCAACATGTTGCTTTCTCAACTTAAGTGCCCAGTAACCTTGCCAACGAACTTTTTTCCCATCAAAGATGTGCCAATAGGTTGTTTTTCCAATTGACAGTGTGCTAACGGGCTCTTTTACCTTTGAAAATGTTCAGTGACCTTAAAAATAGGCTATTTTATGCAGCAAAGTTGTGCAAATAGGTTATTTTCTCAACGTAAGTGCCTAACAGCCATGCCAACGGGTTGTTTTTCCCACAAAAGGTGTGCCAACAAATTGTTTTCTCAACAAAAATGCCTAGTGATAGTGCCAACTGATTGTTTTTCCCACCGAAGGTGTGCTAACAGACTGTTTTCTCAAGGTAAGTGCCCAGTGACCATGCCAAGGGACTATTATCCCACTGAAAGTTCCCAGTGTCCTTGCCAATGTGTTGTTTTTCCCACTGAAGGTGTGCCATAGGCTATTTTCTTAACAAAGGTGCCCAACGACCGTGTGAAGAAACTATTTTCCCATCAAAGATGTGCAAATTAGCTAATTTTCCTACCAAAAGTACCCAATGTCCATACCAACGGATTGTTTTTCCCGCGAATGATGTGCCAACAAGTTGTTGTATCAATAACAATTCCCAGCGATAATGCCAACGAGTTATTTTTCCCATCGAAGGTGTGCCAACATGTTGTTTTCTTAACTTAAATGTCCAGCGACTGTGCCAAAGAGCTTTTTTCCCATCGAAGATGTGACAATAAGTTGTTTTTCCCACCAAAGGCGTGCCAATGTGCTATTTTTCCTACCAAGGTTGCCACACGATCTTGCTAAGTGGCTATTTTTTCCATAAAATATGTGCCAACGGGCTGCTTTTGCTATTGACAATGTGCCAATGGGGTGTTTTACCATCAAAAATGTCTAATGACCTTACCAATGGGCTATTTCGCTCAAACTTTTTTCCCAACAAAGGTGTGCCATGGGCTATTTTTCACACCAAAAGTGCCCAGAGACTGTACCAATAGATTGTTTTGCCCACCAAAAGTGTGCCATCAGGTTGTTTCTTATAGAAAGTGCCCAATGATCATGCCAATTGTCTCTTTTTCCCAACGAAGATGCACTAATGAGTTGTGTTTTCATCCACAGTGATTATGCCAATGGAATATTTTGTCCATGAAAGGTGTGCAAACGAGTTATTTTCTCAATGAAAGTGTCCAACGACCATGCCAACTGATTGTTTTCCCCACTGAAGGTGTGCTAATAGGTTATTTTCTCAATTTAAGTGACCAACAACCGTGCCAACGAGCTATTTTCCCACTAAAGGTGTGTCAACAAACTTTTTTTTCTCCACCAAAAGTGCCCTGAGACTACGCCAATAGACTATTTTGCCCACCAAAAGTGTGCCATTAGGTTGTTTTTGTTGGAGTTATGTAAATATAGTGCCCTGGAAAGCAAGTGTATTTACTTATAACATAATTTTCTTCCAGTTAATTTTTGTAATGAAAATATTTATTATTAATAAAATAAAGAGTTTGGTTTTACATGTATGAGCATAATAAACTAGAATTAATTATTGTAGTGTTTTTTATATGTATAAGCACAGTTGAATAATCAAGTTGGTCGCTTGATTATGGTTTTTACGGTAGTGTTGCGATTTCTCTTTATGTAAGTACAGGAGTTTACTTCAAGGGAATGATGAGTTTCATATCATGATATTAGTTAGCTATTGATAATGGCACTATTAAATGAATCTGGAATCACAGATGTTTTAATGAATAAAGTATGTTTTCCTCCTTAAACTGCCTAGGAACTGTGCCAACGGACTGTTTTGCCCACTGAACATGTCCAAATGAGCTATTTTGCCCATCAAAGGTGCCTAGCACTGTGCCAACATGCTATTATGCCTACCGAAGTTATGCCAACAGGTTGTTTTGCCCGTCGAAGGTACCTAGCGAATAGGTTGTTTTGGCTACCAAAGGTGCCTAGCGATCATGCCGACGGGTTGTTTTTTCCACCAAAGTTGTGCTGATTGGTTGTTTTCCCCATGCAAGGAGCCCAGCGGGGTGTTTTCCCACCTAAGCTTCCTAGTGATGGTGCCAACGGACTATTTTGCCACCCACCAAAGGTGTGCTAATAGGCTATTTTTTCAACGTAATTGCCCAACGACCATGTCAAGGGGCTATTTTTCTTATCAAAAGTGCCCAACGACCCTACCAATGTATTGTTTTCTTAACAAAAGTGCCTAGAAACTATGCCAATGACCTTTTTTCCCATCAAAGATATGCCAATAGGTTGTTTTTCCCACCAAAGGCATGCTAATGTGCTATTTTTCCCACCACAGATGCCAAACGATCATGCAAAGGGGCTATTTTTTCACCAAATATGTGCCAACGTACTTTTTTTCCCATTGACGACGTGGTAATAGGCTGTTTTACCATTGAAAATGTCCAACGACCTTGGAAAGGGTTATTTTGCCCAGCAAAGGTGTGCAAATAGGTTGTTTTCTCAACATAAGTGCCCAAGAATTGTGCCGACGGGCTATTTTTCCCACCAAAGGTGTGCCAACAAACTCTTATTCCCACCGAAGGTGCCTAGAGACTATGACATTAGACGTTTTTGCTACTAAAAGTGTGCCATCAGGCTATAGAAAGTGCCTAGTGATCATGTCAACTGTCTCTTTTAGTGAATTAAGGTGTAGTAATATAGCACCCCAACTGGATCTGACATGTACACGTACACCCTTCAGATGCACATGCACATACCCGATAGAAATGGTGTGCTAACTACTACACTTTCACTGTATAGCATGGCATCATAACTACTTCATAATTAACACAATGTTTAAAAACCACAAATTTCCTTATATCTTTCACAAACCATATATACAATGTACCATTACAACCATCATCTATGCTTGTACAATATCAGCCTATCAGAGTCACAGCTCTGTCTACAAAGTATGCTACATGCATGAGGAATTAAACAAAATATAAAGTAATTCTTCAGTCCTAACTGGCCGACTTTTGAGCCATGTCCTTTATCCAACAGCTGTACAAAATCTCTTCTAAGCAGTCTTAGAAGCTAGGTCGTCGCTCTTTCGAACCTAAAAATATCAAAGTTGAAATTTGGTTGAGTTTTGCCAACTCAGTTGAGTAATCATCCTCGATGTTTCACTCTTATCATGTAACACATAATTTATGTCATCACATAATTCACATCGTCTCAATTTTCATCATGTAATATCAGGAAACTCTTTGTTCACATAGAACACATTTCAGAATCCATACAATTCATCATTTCATTACAATTATGTAGATTATAATCATCTATAATCAATCACACATATCATACAATAAAAGTCCTCAAAACATTGCAATCATTTAATTTATTCATATCATATGTATATGCAATGCTTATGAGACTCAACATCATTTAATTACATTGTTATGACCGAGTGCCTTTTTCATTGTCTTGTATCCATTATGGATACCAGGTTCTATCATACTATCTCTTATCCATTGGGGATACAGGGCTCTTCATGCATATTGAGGCAAGGCACTTACCACAGCTGTCTGAGCCTTAAGCTCTTTTTCACTGGCAACTCCGGACACAACTTGGTTTATACTTCATGCATTCATGTAATGAAATGAACCATGCATATTCATTTTGTCATATTCGTATTCTTTCTCATTCACATTTGTCATCGAACTTTTATTCCAGCATTCAACATAATAGTTGAGAATCATTTAGTCAATCACATTCACGTTCAAGTAGCACTTCCAATGTTCTATTCATGCACCAAGATGCCTCGGTTATTGAATGTCCTGAATTTAGTACATACACATCACAATAATTCAGTACACAATTTAACAAACAATAAAGTTGAGACCATCCTAGGTTACTCATTATTGCTCCTTTCAACTTATTATCGTGAAATCCCGACAATGTCTGAAAGCAGCCGCTCAATGTGTTCTTCTATAAAATGCAATCATATACTAAATTTACACATTCAGATAAATAGGCAATCATAAGCACATTCATGAATGTATCATATATTATGGATGTTCAATGACAAGTTTTTGAGTATGTTTCCTTAATACACTTTATAAGCAATTACAAAACCTTCCAAACATTCTTTAATCTCTAATTCCCTTTACTTACATTAATCCCCTCATTCAATATCAACTACATTCATTTAAGTTCTCATTTAAACCAACATACCACATATGGTAACATCCTTACTTGAATTAGGTTGAAAAACATCCAAACAAACACTCTTTGATATAGCTTTATGGGTCATGATTGTTACTTTTGTGACTTCCATCAAAAGTCATGATTGTGCAGAAGCACGATCATGCTTCTCCTCCAAAACCAACAAGGGTCATGATCGTGCAGCTGTATGATCGTGCCCTGCAATATTTTCTTTCTTCTTTCTTTCCATTTTTGACATTAAAAAGACAATTTTAGGTAAAACTTCGTGCTAGTAAAATGTTCCTCTATTTCTTATGTTTCTAATGACATCAAATTTATACATTTTTGTTTAGTATCGTGCAAGTTATTATAAAAATACCACATATTATTCTCATACCTCGACAGAACACAATTCTCAACTTCAAGTCAAATTTCAAGACTCTTAAGGACAGAACTAAAATTTGATTCCATTATAAAAAATGCAACCATATGTCTCTAGTTTACTTAAGATCAAAATTCATCCAATTTGGATATTCACAGATCACGTTATGGCTAAAATACAGATGTATGTTCAGTAAAACACTGCATATAACATACTCTAGCACAATTCATTGCCAAAGTTCTATTACTTCTCTATCATTTCTCAATCCTTTCACGTTGATGATTCAGTTATACCTCAGTTTTCAATTCAGTAATCTCTATATGCAATTCACAAGTTCATGAATAATCACAACATAAAAACAGAACCTAATTCATACTTTTACATATCACATTTTCTACACTTCAGTAATCTTCATTTAACTTCAATTATTGCAATCCTTTATACGCTTTCTACACATTTTCTACTAATTAACTCCTTCATCACTTTACTTATATCTCAAAAATTGCTTCTTCCTACACCACTCACACATGCATCTATTCATCTTACTGCACCATTCACGCATGCATCCATTTTCAAACATGAAAACATCATTAAAAGTCATTTACATTACCATAAAACTCAAAGCATAACTTACTTGATTTACACATAAAATCCTTTAGTAAAAATCCAGAAATGGAAGAGATTTCAGTGGATGGAAAAAATAAAAGGATTCAGCAACAATTAAAAACCTCAAATGTCTGAAGACTATGAAAGGAGTAATGTGGGTAAGCTAATAACACAAAAATACCTAGCTAGGTGTTTCAGTGATGAAAAGTAAGGAAAAAGATGATGTTTTCGGTGGTGAACAACAAGGGAGCTGCAGAAACTTCCTTACCCAAAAACGTATCTTAGCTGTCTCATTTATGTCTTGACACATGTCTCCAATGCATGTTCTATACTTGTCATCTATTTAATTAGAACATATGTCACTTACTAATTGCTCCACTTGTCACATAGTAATTTTCCAATTGTCAATCCATAATTATTCCATTTGTCGTTTATCTAAGCTACCTAATGCCATACTTCCATTTATCTCTTATTTATACATTTTCCCTAGTGTAAAATACTGCAAATTTTTTATAAATTTCCAAAATATCACCAAAATACTAAATCAATTGTAATACACATCAATTCAATTTTCAAGTCAAATAATCCATAATTCACTTTTTAATCACATTAAAATCACTTATGCCCAGAAAATGTCAATGAATGCATGTACAATTATTTTAATGAGCGTCAACATTATTCACGTATATGTGTATGCCATATGATGCACGAAATGCACTTCTAAATTCTCAATAAACTCTCATATATAGTATCCTAGGGTTCTAACCCTAATCGCGGGATAATGGAATGTTACAATTCTTCCCTCCTTAAGAAATTTTGTCTTCAAAATTGTTACCTGATTGATGAAACAGGTGGGCATATTGCTTTCTCACATGCTCCCCTGTTTCCCAAGTCCCTTCCTCACTCGAGTGATTTTTCCACAGGACTTTCACCAATGAATTTACCCGATTCCTCAATTGTTTTGTATAATATCCCACTATCTTGATCGGCTCCTCATCATAACTCAGAATACTAGTAACTTCAATCTCTTGAGCTGGTAATACATGCATTGGGTCAGATCTATAC
The DNA here is from genome assembly GCA_027563885.1 of Erythroxylum longipes. NCBI lineage: Eukaryota > Viridiplantae > Streptophyta > Magnoliopsida > Malpighiales > Erythroxylaceae > Erythroxylum > Erythroxylum longipes. Next base: position 5,688,516 of record JAOQMS010000004.1, on the reverse strand, counting down.
CTGCTAAGTATGCTCACATGAAATACATTGTGTATCTAAGACATTTCACTCAGTAAAGCTAATCTGTACGCTAATGGTCCTATCCTTTCAAGGATCTCATAAGGACCAATGTACCCAGGGCTCAATTTTCCCTTCTTACCAAATCTTAACACTCCACACCAAGGTGAGACTCTCAAAAATACTTTGTCTCCTACACTGTATTCTATATCCTTTCTGTGATGATCTATATAACTCTTCTGTCTATCTTGTGCTACTTTTATTCCGCTTCGGATGAGTTTCACCTTATCTATAGTATCTGGTATCAATTTAAGGCTTTTATCATTCTCAAACCTTCTTCATCCCAATATAGAGATGATTGACATTTTCTACCATGCAATGCCTTATAGGGTGCCATTCCAATACTACTGTGGTAGTGGTTGTTGTAAGAAAATTCAATCAAGGCTACGTAGTGAGCCCAAGCTCCTTGAAACTCCAATACACATGCTCTAAGCATATTATCAACAGTCTTAATTATCCTCTCACTCTGCCCATCTATTTAAGGATGAAATGCACTACTGAAATTTAACTTCTTACCCATAGCCGAATGTAGACTCTTCCAAAACCTTGAAGTAAACCTGGGATCCCTGTCCAATACTATAGACACCAAAACCTCATGTACTCTCACAACCTCATTCACATACCTCAATGCCAACTGGTCTAGTGAGTTATTCTCTCTCACTGGTTAGAAATGGGTTGACGTAGTCAATTAGTCCACTACAACCTAGATAGCATATGTGGCCTCGGAGTCTTAGGCAATACTATAATGAAATCCATTGTGATTTGTTCCCATTCCACTCCAGAATAGATAACGAATGAAGCTTCCTAACTGGAGCTTGATGTTTAGCCTTAATCTGCTGGAAAGTTAAACACTTAGCTATATAGTTAACTACTTGCTTCTTTATCCCTGACCACTAGAAAATCTTGCTTAAGCATATTATACATCTTAGTAGTACTGGGATGCATAGCATAAGCTGCTACTTGTGCCTCCTCTAGGATTTCCTTTCTCAATTCATCCACATTAGGCACACACAACCTTTGTTTTAACCATAATGTTTCATCTCTCAATTCAATTTTAGAATCTAGATTCATCTTAATTTTCTCAATCAGTTTCACCATTTCAGGATCTTTACTCTGAGCTCTTCTAATTCTCTCATGTAACATTAGTCTCAACTTTAGTATAGCTACCAATGCTTCATTTTTCTCTAAATGTAACTCCACATTCAAATCTCTCAATTGAATTAAGCTCAGTAACCTCGATAACTGAATTTGAACTACACTACTATTTGACTTCCTACTCAATGCATCTGCCACTATATTAGCTTTCCCTGGTTGATACTCAATCGTACAGTCATTTTCCTTTAACAACTCAATCCATCTTCTTTGTCTCATGTTTAACTTCTCTGAGTCAACAGATATCTTAAGCTCTTACGATCAGCGTATATCTGAAATGTCTCTCTATATCAATAATGTCTCTATATCTCTAGAGTAAAGACTACCGCTGCAAGCTTTAAATCATGTACCAGGTAGTTCATCTCATGATACCTTAATTGTCTCGATGCATAGGCTATCACCTTGCCATACTGCATCAACACACATACCAATCCTTGATAGAAAGCATCGCTGTATACTAAATAACCACCAGTTCCCGTTGGAATAGTCAACAATGACATTGTAGTCAACCAATATTTCAGTTCCTCAAAAACTTCTCTGACACTCATCATTCCATCTGAAGACCATATTCTTCCTCAGAAGTTTAGTCAGAGGGGCTGAGATAAAAAAAACCTTGACAAACCTCTGGTATGAAGTGTGACATTTGGTAGCTTAAATGAAGGACAAATGGACTAATTATGGATAGAAAATTGGACAAATTACTATATGACAAGTGGAGTAGTTAGTAAGTGACATATAGGCTAATTAAATGGATCACAAGTGTAAGACATGCATTGGAAACATGTGTTAAGACACAAATAAGACACCTAAGTCATACTTTTTAGGCAAGGAAGTTTCTGCAGTGCCCTTATTGTTCACCACTGAAAACATCAACTTTTTCCCTGCTCGTCATCACCGAAACACCTATCTGGGTATTTTTGTGTTCTTGGCTTATCCATGTTACACCTTGCAAAGTCTTAAGCCATTTGAGGTTTTTGATTGTTGCTGAATCCTTGCATTTTTTCAATCCACTGAAATCTCTTATTTGCTCTACCTATTTCTGGAATTTTACTGAAGGATTTGAAATGTAAATCAAGTAAGTTATGCTTAGAGTTTTATGGTAGTGTAAATGACTTTTGATGATGTTTTCATGCTTTAAAATGGATGCATGCATGAATGGTGTAGCAAGATGAATGGACGAATGCACGAGTGGTGTAGGAAGAAGCAATTTCTAAGATATAAGTAAAGTGATGAAGGAGTTAAATCAGTAGAAAATGTGCAGAAAGTGTATAAAGGATTGTGATAATTGAAGTTAAATGAAGATCAGTGAATTGTAGAAAATGTGATATGTAAAAGTATGAATTAGGATCTGTTTTTGTGTTGTGATTATTCATGAACTTGTGAATTGTGTATAGAGATTACTGAACTAAAAATTGAGGTATAACTAAATCATCAATGTGAAAGGATAGAGAAATGATGGACAAGTAATAGCACTTTGGCAATGAATTGTGCTGGAGTATGTTATATGTAGTGCTTTACTAAATATACATATGTATTTCAGCCATAACTTGATCTGTGAATATCCAAATTGGATGAATTTTGATCTAGAGTAAACTAGAGAATGACCACATTTTTCATAAAGGAATATAATTCGAATTTTGTCCTTAAGAGTCTTAAATTTTGGCTTGAAGTTGAGAATTATGTTCTGTTGAGGTATGAAAATAGTATGTGGTATTTTGATTATAACTTGCTCGATATGGAACCAAAATGTATGAATTTGACGTCATTAGAAACGTAAGACATAGAGGAACATTTTATTAGAAAAAAGTGTTGCCTAAAAAATTCTTTTTCTAAGCAAAAAATGGCAAGAAAGAAGGAAGAAAATACTGTAAGGTACGATCATGTAGCTGCACAATCGTGACCCTTGTTTGTTTTGGAGGAGAAGCATGATCATGCTTCTGCACCATCCTAACTTTTGATGAAAGTCGTGAAAGTCACGATCGTGCACCTACACGATTGTGGCCTCTAAGGCTATGTCAAAGGGTGTTTGTTTGGATGTTTTTTAACCTAATTCAAGTAAGGAAGTTACCATATGAGGTATGTAGGTTTAAACGAGAACTTAAATGAATGTAGTTGATATTGAATGAGGGGACTAAAGTGAGTAAAAAGTATTACAAATTAAATAATGTTTGGAAGGTGTTGCAATTGCTTATAAAGTGTATTAAGGAAATATAACTGAAAAGTTGTCATTGAACATGCATAATACATGATACATTCATAAATGTGCTTATGATTGACTATTTATCTGAATGTGTAAAATTTTGTATATGATTGCATTTTATAGAAGAACACATTGAGCGACCACTTCTAGACATTACCGGGACTTCACAGCAATAAGTTGAAAGGAGCAATAGTGAGTAACCTAAGATGGTCTCACCTTGATTGTTTGTTAAACTGTGTACTGAATTATTGTGATGTGAATGTACTAAATTCTAGACATTCAATGTTCGAGGAGTTTTGATGCATGAATAGAACATTGGAAGTGGTACTTGAATGTTAATGTGATTGACTAAATGATTCTCAACTGTTATGTTGAATGCTGGACTAAAAGTTTGTTGACAAATGTGAATGTGAAAGAATGCAAATGTGACAAAATGAATACGCATGGTGCATTTCATTACATGAATGCATGAAATATAAAGGCAGTTTTGACCAGAGTCACTAGTGAAAAAGAACTTAAAGCTCAGACATCTGTGGTAAGAGCCTATGGATCAATATGTATAAAGAGCCTTCTATCCCCAATGGATAAGGGACAGTATGATAAAGCTCGGTATCAACAACAGATACGGGACAGTGAAAAAGGTGCTAGGCCACAACAATGTAATTGAATGAAGTAAGTCTCATAAGCATTGCATATACATATGATATGAATAAATTGAATGATTGCAATGTTTTGAGGACTTTTATTGTATGATATGTGTGATTGATTATCGATGATTATAATCTACATAGCAATGGAATGATGAATTGTATGGATTCTGAAATGTGTTCTATGTGAACAAAGAGTTTCCTGATATTACATGATGAAAATTGAGTTGATGTGAATTATGTGATGACATAAATTGTGGGTTGCATGACAAGAGTGAACCATCGAGGATGGTCACTCAACTGAGATGGAAAAACTCAACCAAATTGCAACGTTGATATTTTCAGGTTCGAGAGAGTGACGACTAGTTTCTAAGACTGCTTAGAAGAGATTTTGTACAGCTGTTAGATAGAGGACATGACTCAAAGGCCAGTCAGTTGGGATTAAAGGATTAGTTTAATTTTTGTTTAATTCCTCATATATGTAGCATACTTTATAGACAGAGATGTGACTCTAATAGGCTGATATTGTACAAGCATGATGATGGTTGTAATGCTACATTGTAAATATAGTTTATGAAATGATATGAGGAAATTTTTGGGTTTTAAACGTTGTGTTTATTATAAAGTAGTTATGATGTCATGCTATATAGTGAAATTGTAATAGTTAGCACACCATTTTTGTCGGGTATGTGAACGTGCATCTGAAGGGTATACATGTACATGTCGAATGGAGTTGGGGTGCTACAGTTGGTGGTATAAGAGCATGGTTGGCATCTATAGAGATATCTAGGAATGCTAGGCTTGAAATATAGTGAGAATTTTGGATGGTAATTCAAGTTATTGTTTATTATAGGTCATCTACCGTAGGAGATCAAATGGAATAATCAACTGACCTAAGATCAAAAAGAGCCATCAGAGAGTGTTAGTAGTGTGCCCTAGGCCAGGTCATATGTGACTTTTGTACTGACATTCTGACTTATTAATAATATTTTATGTGGTATTCTTTTATATATGCATGTATATTGTTTATGTAATGTGATTTACATTCCATGAATAGTATTAGGCTT
>JAOQMS010000004.1:5653665-5683293 GCA_027563885.1 Erythroxylum longipes | reverse complement strand
TTTGAACAATTAAATTTTATGTCTATATTTGTTCTACGATCCCACCACGAAATTTCCTTGCCTAATCTCAAATTAAAATTTAAATGTTATAATTTATTTTCTTTCTTTGAAATGTTTATATATATATATAATAACTGTCAAATGGTGACACGTAATCACCACAAAATCCATATGGGGACCCAGGGCCAACAAATTTGGCCTACATAAATACAGTTTATTCAGTAACAACAGGACATGATTTCTATCCCTAGTAGTAATACAGTCTAAGCCAAAACTCAATTTCATACCAATTTTGAAAGTTTTAAAGACAGAATTAAAATTTGATTTCTTCAAGAAAGTTGTATATATACGTCTCAAGTTTAATCTGAATTAAGAATCAGCTTATTTGGAAATCTACAGGTCAAAATATAATCAAAATACCGAAGCATGTTCAATGAAAATTATCCAGTTCATAACATTCCAGCACATTTCCTCAGTTTCATCCAATCAATCTTTTTCAAATCAATTCAGATGGCTCTATTTTTTTATGTAGAGGATAAACAATGTCTTATAAGTATATTGGTTTAATTTTCAAGTCATTTGGAGGTCGGATGAAAAAGTTATAGCCAAAAGAATCAAAGCTGTTTAGTAGAAATACTCTAGTTTATATTCAGACTTCAAAAACTAAAACCATTCACGTAAACCATCACCTTCTTCTTCCTCTCTTCTACTTAATCCATTATTTCTGTACACCATCTCTAGCTTACATTCTCTGTATTTCTACTCCCTTTCCAAGTCAACTTACTCTAAAAACAACTCAAGATTTAAGATTAAATTCAATTATCAAAAACAAAACTCATTTACGAACATCACCATTTTTCTACTTTTTCTCACTGTTGCACCTTTTCTGTCACTGCTGCAACTGTTTTTTTTTAATAATCAATCACAATCCAAAATCCAAAAAAAAAACTATAGCCATACAATTCTACATCACATTTTTCTTCTATTGTTTCAGTTAAACTCAAATGATTACAAACATTCAAATGATTACAAACACCAAAAACAGATTATCATCCACGACTATCACCATTTCTACCTTTCTCTCACTGCTGTGTTGTTTATTTTTTTTAATGCTTAAGAACATTCCTAAATAAAACCTATATCATGCATGCATTTATTTACAAACCTTAAACCATTATCGAACAATCATTTACGGTACCCATAAAACTCAGAACATGACTTACTTGATTCAATGAAATTCTAGCTCAAAAATTCCAAATTTTCTCATCCTCTCAAGCAAACAAACATCAACTCAAACTTATACTCATCTTCAGCTAGTTCTCCAGCAGTTGAGAGTTAGAAACCAAATACACAAACATGCATAATAGGTAGTTTCGGTGATGGATGAAAAGAACAAAGAAAAGAGTTTTAGTTGGTGTTTTTGGTGGTGAAGAAGAAATGTGAGATGCAGAAGTTTTATCTCCAAACTAGACGATTGCATGGATAGATAACTCAATGACACATGGCACCCATGCATGTGGGCCATGTGTCACCCTCCCATTTGTCTCTTATTCTTTTTTTAAATACCCCAAAAATTTGAAAATTATTTAAAATTTACCAAAAATCTGAAATAATAATGATACTCTCCAAATAAATTTTGAACACAAATAATCCATAATTCACATTTTAATCAATCAATCGTACTCGAAAAATGTCAATAAATGCATGTACAATTATTTTAATGTATCAAGAATAAATATTCATATATGTTTGAATATACTATGATGCATGAGAATGAAATGCACATCTAATTTCTCACTGCACTCTCAATTCACTATTTTGGGATCTAGCCTCGAACATGGGATGTCACATATATACTTAAGCAAGTCTCATGACAATGGTATCTTAAATTCAATGATACTATTACCTCTTTTGGATATAAAAAAAATATCTTAGATCGGTGTATATATCTAAAGATTAGTGGAAGCAAGTTCATATTTTTAGTACTTTATGTTGATAATATCTTGTTAGCTACCAATGATCTTGGTTTAATGTACAACACCAAGAAATTTCTCTCTTAAGAATTTTATCATTGTTACGTCCACTATAGAATTTTATCTTGGAAAAGTGTGAAGCATTCTATCATTGTTGTGTCCACTATAAAAGCTAAATTCGTAGCATATTTTGAAGCTACAATTCAGGGATTATGGTTGTGGAACTTTATTACGAGACTTGGAGTTGTCGATAGTATTTTCAGGCCGTTGAAAATTTAATGTGATTCTATATTAGTTTTATTTTCAGAAAATGACAAGCATTCTAAAGGTGATAAACATAAGGAATTAAAATACTTGTTTGTTAAAGAAGAAGTTTAGAAACAAACAATGTCAATTCAACATATTACCATTAATTATATGATTGCAGAACCTTTAACAAAAGGATTTGCATCGAAAGTCTTTAAAGAACATGTTGAAAGAATGGGTATTATGGGATACCATTACTGAGATTTATGATATTTGTATTTTGACACTATAAGCTCACTTATGTTTATATTTATGTCAATCCTATTTTATAGTATACATTTATGAACAAATTATATTGATAGGATTTGTCTTTAAATAAGAAATGATTGTTGGACCATTAATATGTTTCTTATCTATGGATTATATTGAATAAAGCGCTAATATTGTAGTAGGTGGAAGGAATTATGTTGTTTATTAAGATGTGAAACCTCTAAGACTCTTATTAATATTTTTGTTTGGTTGTGATTTATGTTGTGATCAACGTTAAAGGATCTAGCAAAGTTTATGCACATAATGTATTATTAAACCATGATATAAAATTTTTCAATTAATAAGCCGAGTGGAAAATGTAAAATTTATATGATATGTGGCTCATTAATAATTATGGTATTAATAATATTAAGTGTTAAATTCTAATCGACTAATTTAATAGAGTCAAATAAGGTTTATTTTAAACTTACTGTTAGATAGAAACGGTTAAGATATACCTATTTCATAAAAACTAGTCCTCTCTCTCGCTTATATGCCTCTCTTTACGTTTTTACCGTCAAAAACGGGATTATTGAGGGAAAGAGAAGATAAATCAAGTTTCTTCACATTCAATAACTTTGAGAGTTTTTTTAAAATCAAGATTAAATTAATCTTATGGACAAAATATGTAATTCCTATTTTATATTTTGATAAAACACAGAGAATTTTAAGATATAGGTTAAAGGAGTATTATAATTATGTCTATGCAATAACAATTTTTTGTGAAAAATAATTTAACTGTTTTTACTTTTAGACCTAAGAGGATTAATAACATAAAACGATTTAAAATGAACCTAACATGATATCTCTTGATGTAAAACCAAAATAAAATTGCACTAACATGATATCTCTTGATGTAAAACCAAAATAAAATTGCACTTACCAATCTATAGTTTATAGTTAACTTACATTCAAGCGCCAAGGATACATATTCTAATTCATTACTCTACTTACTTAATTAACTACTATTTTAATTCTAGTTGTATCTAAATATATTCTCCACTAAGTAATATCACATACCCAATTTTCAATTCTTTGGGAAAAGAACCAAAAAAACATAGTTTTGCAAGGTTCTTACGCCAAAGGTTTTTAGTCCACTTGCAAAGTCACCTGAACATGTTTTACAACCTTAATAAGTTCAGAAGAAATTATCGGTAGCTTTGGATTGTATTGAGAAATAAATAAATAGGAAATGTGGGATCTGCTACGCTTTCCTGCGGGAAGGGAACAACGGCGGCAACAGTGTCCGTCACTTGGCACTGTTAAAGCCGATGAGGTTGACACAGGTCTTATTCACGACACAAATTGTTCTTGTTAAATACATTTCAGATTGTGGAGTGTGGATGTGGTGATATATACCTATTGTTTCTATTTGGATTAGTTTAAAAGGTAAAAGACGTATTGGCGGACTTGAATAAATTAACACCGACAACTTGTCGTTTCTTTGTTCAATAAGATTAAATTTATCTCTCTCATTAAAAGCAGGCTGTTTCCGTCAACTTCCAACTGAATATCCATTAGAATTAGGTCGGTCCAAAGGTAGACATCACAAATTACTAACCGGACCAACCAACCATGACCGAAGTAAAGCTGAAAAGGTTGCTCCTTTACGTGGAAGGTAATTCCCCAACAATTGAGGATCGACCATTTTGTTAACTTGGAAGCGAGACGTAAGGTTACTTTTGTTTCCAAGTAAAGCAGGCGCACGTGAGCCTTTCAATGGTAAGTTGGTAACCAGAAACATTATGTACTTATCTAATTGCTATAAGATTCAATCCAAAGACACACCGTAACATAAAGCGACCAATAGTTAAAACCTGATCCACAATCCATCAGAATCTAAACAGAAACCAAAAAAATAGGTAGTCTTGGTTCATGTAACCGCATAACCAGAGTTTGACATGGGCTCTTACATGTGGAAGAAGGAGTCATCAACTAAGGAAATTAGATTAAAAAAAGAGTCCCAAGAAACCGAAAAGTAACTCTTTGGACCCAATAGAAAATAGGGGAAAAGTTTATAGAAAATGCCTATCAAACTTCCGTGTATCAGAATCATCTCCGAAGACGGCTAAGAAACCTCAGACTAAACGTCTAACCTTTTACGACAAAACCCAAATCTAAAAATGCTAAATTAGGGTTTGAGAGAAGAAGAGATCCACCTGAATTATTTGCAGAGATAATCTGAAAGAGGAAAAGACAGATGAAAAGAGAAATATCCCACCAAAGATAGCAGGGTAACAATGAAATCGAAAAGACAGATCACGAGTTTGTGCGTGAATCTAACGCAGTAATCATGGAGGAGCAACCCAGTTTCATCTCGACGAGACAAGGAAGAACTAGGTGAGCATGTCTACGTTAGATTCGCACACAAACTTGTAATACGTCTCTTCCTTTTGGGGGGTCTCATGTTTAACGTTACTGATCCAATCCCAGTCCCAGGAGGTTATAGATAGATGTTTGACGATCCCCTTGTTTAGTTCTGGTTCGGTTCATATATCTTAACGTTGGATCTTGACTAACTAAAGCCCATATTGACCCTCGATTAAAAGCCTTGTCATGGAGAAGATGTGTCCGAAACCGTAGACCTAAATCCACCATCTCAAGTTGATGGCGGATATTAACTCTTAAATTCAATCAATGATGTAACTTAACTTCGGCCTAATAAACCATTAACGCAATACCCAATTTGAAGTCCGAAATGGTTACCCTAAAAACCATATTTTAGGCCCTTTGGGTTATTCTTATTTACAGTCAAGAATAAAAAATGATTAAATAACTGTAGGATAAAATAAATATACAAATTGTAAAGGTAAAAGAAAGTCATCAATATATGTAACTTTTTTTATAATTTTTACAAAAAAAGTCAAAAAGTAACTTTTATCAATTAGTTTGTTGAAAGCTTCCCTCTTAATTAATTACGTAGAATACTAATTATTTTTCTACGTAATTATTAAATATTAAAAGTAGACATCTTGGTCCTTGCGAGGCATACGGTGAACGTGGCGGCATATAGGAAAATAGTAGGATTTGAACATATAAGACCCACTCATGGGCCACATGTGTAAGGCCCACGTGAACTTACACTAGGGCCTCTCATTACATGATCATTATGCTCCACGTGGTAGTGGTCCAATAGCCTTCTCTCCATGTGCTCAACATTTGAGGATAATTTAGAGTTCCATGAGAAGATGTTGACGCATATGTTTCAAACATGGCACAAATTTGTCCACGTACAAGAATATAAGAGAATGAAAGGGACTTGAATAGTTTAAACGGGTCGGGAAAGGAAAAGGAAGGAGAACATAGGTTTGGTGCTTGCCAAGGGTAACATAACACGTAAGTTCCATAATGTCTTGCCTAACCGAAGTTTAAGAAACATATCGACTAATAATGCAAACCAAGTATGAGGCTATGGATTAATCCATGTGCATAGCCGTCATGGCTTTTGTTTGTTATATACAATAGACTTATCAACTACTCTATTTGTTTACATATATGAAGAAGACTAATGGGTACCCAACAACAACTGGTTGACACATCTACATGATGTTGCTGCCTGATGTTTTCAATAATCATAGTCATTTTTTAGTATCCTAGCTACTCCCTACCTTTTAAGGGTATAGTTTGATGCTCAAAAATCGAGCCATGTTTTATTGGATACGAACAAAATAGCTTAATTTGCATAACAGTTTATTGCACTTTCAGTCGATCAGGAGAGCACAGGAAATGGCAATTACCGATCTAAAAATATATTGGCTTTCACATGCATGCAAGGTTCTCTATAGTTTAGGGCACTAACCTGGTAAAGAAGAAGTTACTACCCTACTTATATCAATCTCACATTCGACGTGTTGGGAACTAAGCCATGCATTGGAAGATTCTCTGCGAGTATATGCAGTTAAAGAATATTCGATAAAATCTTAAAACATGGAACTAATGTCCTCTCCGTAGAATCGGTTGATGAATAAAGATGCATGCATATATAAAGATGCTGTCTCTAAGATTGTACGAGTTTAACTTCCATAAGTCTGTTTTTGAAGCAGACATGTCAGGAACATGTTATGCTCATAAATCCCTTAGTACAACAATCATCACTTGAAGGAAATGCGGTTCATGGATGTCCGACGAAAATGTACCTTATCCTAACATCAAGATCCGAATTGTCCACATTTGCCAACACAAAGTATTGACAGCAATAGTCAGCTTCTTCGATATTTCTTCTTCTCTTAAAAAAAGGGTTTGCCCATTCAGAAACATGGATTTAATAACGTCCACGTAATAAACTAACTAACTACTTATGGTTCGTGTAATATCACATTGGAGAAGCTGCCATGTTTCTTGAGCTGTAACGAGAAGGAAAAGAGGACCCAAGACGAAGAGAAACATATATGCATTGAATTTGGAAAGTGGTGGAAGAGGAATAATCCAGGGTGTTTTGATGAGAAGGAGATGTGTTGAAAGAAGGTGGGTTTAGAGGACGAGAGTTTGGTGGTGGAGAAGAATCATGTGGTTGCATGTGCATTGAGCTGGAGAACGTGACCAAAGCAACAGCCAACAAGCAAACCCCTTGGGTACATTTAGCCTTTCCTTTCCTTTCCTTATTCATCTATCCGATTCCCCGATCCCTTGGAGTCCTTCTTTGAAACCGTGGTGATGGTCCCCACAATACTCAATCCTCATTGGTCACTAAGCCCTAATGCACACTCTATATAAGACCCGTAAGATATATCTCCTACACTATTGTCAGGCAAAACCAACATCTTGCGAGCTGCAAAACTATCGAAAAGATTCAGAAAGTTGAGAGCTTCGATTGAGATTTGCTGAATTATGGGAGTTTCTTCAATTCCTCTTTCTTTGATGAATACGGTCCGAGGAAAAGTAGAAGAAGTGGGCAACCAGATTTATCGTGATCAGTACTCATTGTGGGACAAAATCTTGGAAGCACAAGCCAAGAAACGAAGTCAGGTTAAGAAACGAAGGTTCATCGTCAGAAGATATGGCGGAACACTGAGGGCTAGAAGGATGTCAATGAAGAGAAGGGCACGACTAGAGTGTGGTAGAAGAGACGGAAACGGGATCAAGAGAAGAGTAAGAACATTAAAGAAGCTAATACCTCAAGGAGATCAATCTATAGGATTGGATGGACTCTTCAGAGAGACAACTGATTACATATTGTCTTTACAAATGAAGGTGAGATTGATGCAGATAATGGTTAAGGCATTAACAGGTTCTATTGAGGACTGAAACTGATTACTGTCTATCTGTAAAGAGTATCATCTTTTTCTTTCTTTCTTTTTATTTCCTTTCCTTCGCTGGGGTATTATTATTTATTTCTTCTTTATCCTTATAAAGGATAGAACTAGGCAGGCTTGTTTTGTACGTCCAAGCATGTTTCACGATGTCTTAGGAGGATTTACATATGAGGCTTCGTTCATTACTCTGTTGTGTGAAGAGTAAATTCGAAGGACAAAGCCAGTTCAGAGGACATGGTGAATTATTGTCTTCACGTCCTCTGCTATTTTAATTTAGCTGTTCTGGTTAATTGGTTTTTATAATTCAGTTTTTCGTCTTCAATTAACTGGACTTGCAATAATTACCAGCTCTTAAATAAAAATGACCATAGTTATAATACTAGTGCGGCCTTTTCCTGGAAATGAATATGTAGGATTTGTTAGCTTTACATCTAATATACCAAAATCGATGCATACTGTTTGTCTGGATTTCTTTTATTTATTACTGTTTAGTTTTTATTTTCTCACTTGATATTCATTTGTTAATCGGAAAGAAGTAACTCTTGAACATAATTCGAAGACGATTGAAAGAAAAAAGTAAATTCAAGATTACCAAGTTTTAGCTTCTGAGTTAGAGTTTGGATCTTCTATCTAATTTAATTTTACTTTATTCAATCTTATCTAATAGATAGAGCAAAATTAGACATGAGGATAAACATTTATATCTTTTGATATATTAAAAAAGGAGTAACACCAATTTTTTTATGTCCATCACAAATTCTGAGAGATCATGGTTTTAACTTTCAGAACAATACCTTACGATGTCAATCCCATAGTAATGCTGCTAATGCATGCTTTTCGCTTATCTAAGCAATAAATTGAGTAGTTCAGAGAGTTTGTCCGCACAGAAGTCTCCTAAATGCACCCTATCCTATCTTTGTCTGAGGCCAAGACTAGCTTGAACAAGTGTATATCAAACAATATCGCAAACATATAGTTCCCACAGAAACGGAAGTGAAACTAAAATAAAAGGAAAAACTTCTTCTCTATATACTGTGGATGAAGCAAAATGTTTCCATTTAGGGTACTTAGTTACATGGGTTTGAGATCCTAGTGACCCAAACCAATTTTTATACTCATACACAATCACTAAAAAATTTAACTAGTTTGGCCGATTTAACCGTAAAAATATTAAACCGTTTTAATTACTCGGTTCAATTTTTAACTTTTCAGTTTGATTTACCATAAGAATTTTTATAGTTAAAAATATATCAATTAATTAATTAATCTATCAATTTTTTAATTAATAAGTTCTTATAAACTAAAATAAACCAATTAGTTTTCATTTAATAATATATTTTAAATTAAACTTCAAATTATTTAATAGGTAAGGATAATATTTTTTAATCATATTTTAATTTCTTTAATTTTATTAAATTTTTAGCCGATTATATGACAGTTTAATAATACCTGAACTTTTTAAACTTTAAATTTCTTATTACCGATTTAACTTCTGGTCTAGTTTTTAAAACATTGCTTATACATTATTAAAATCTATTTATTTTCATTTTTGATACATCATAAAATTTAAATATTTATAATTCCTCATTTATTACATCTAAAAAGAAGCTTAAGCTCATTTAAGGTAACCCTCCTTTCTTGATTATTTAAAATTGTGATATTGTACTAGCTATAATTAATTACCTTAATTTTGGAGAATCGATATCACTTGCATTTCCAAATCATGTTGGGCTTACTTTTTTGAAATATTTTCATTTATTTATTTATTCCTTTTGCATATTGGTTGTTACTTATTTCATATTTTATTTACTAAATATTTGTTTTTATTATTATTATTTTTCCTTCTCATGGATCATTTAAAAACAATATTTCTGCTCGTTAAGAATATGGCCATGTACTACTGAATTTCTCTAGACCTTGCGTGTCAACGAAATTTATATTGAATGTTGTTGTTATCATTGCTGCATTTCTATAGTGATTTTTCGCCAGCTATATAAAAGATTGATGGAATTGACACATAATATAATTTTAAAATGTCATATATTAATTCCATTGAAAAAAGTTAACAAACTAATTTAATGAAACAACTTAATTTAGTAATTTAAACTAAATTAACTTTGTACATCACTAAATGAAATTTATGATATACAAGAATATTTTAATCTATAATAATTATAGTGACTGTAAAAATCAATTTATGCATCTTTTTTCCTAACTTAAACGATGTGTGACAATTTAACAAAGTGTAAAAATCTTTCTTTAAAATATTTAAATCAATTCATATGATATCTGCATGTCTTTTAACCTTTTTTATTTTGTTTTGGTCTACTTGAAATTCACTGCTAACAAAATCTTAATTCACCCACACAACAATTTCAATGTTTAAATATAATATCAAGAATGAACCGAATGCTGTACTGTTCTGTATATAGTTTGTTTATTACGATACAAGTTTCCCTGGTACCTAATTCGGTTCTTAGAATGGGGACATTAGAATCTAGTTCCCTTAAACATTTTCATGTGCTCAAAGTGAAAACATCTTATGCTTGATGCTTGTTTTTATATATGTTATAGTATCGAGTTCTTCCTAGGTATAATTCAATTATAATAAGTTTGTAAATACAGAATGTGAAGTAAAAAGTTTTTCATGATCAAGTATCTTATATACCCAATTTGTTTGAGATTTGATTCGGAATCATGTTGAGATTATATGAGAAAAAGAATATATATGTGGTTATAAAAAATCTTCAAATTATACCGCTTTCCCTATATCTTAATAGGATTTTATCATAGAAAAGTTGGGACATTAATTATGCTTTTCTTATAATGTTGGATTTAATGTAAGTTTTATGTTTGACCTTTAAAATGATTGAATTGCTTCTAAATTATTTTTGACGTCTTTAGACTTAATTAGTCATTTTACATACGATATTATTGTAAGGCGATACCAACATTAATGGTACCCCGATAGGTATTTTTTTTTAAAAAAAGGAAACAAGCTGAATGCTTGACGTGCAAAAGGCGGTGGAGGGTATATATAAAGACCCTCCCTTTCTCTTCCATATACATGTTTCCAAAAATATACATGTATGTGTAGTAGTGTTTAAAGTCTTGAGTGAGAGAGTGATTTTGGGATTTTTAGGAAAAAATTTTCCTAAAAAGGTTGAGTGACAAAATAATGATCATCCTAGAGACAGTAAATTTGGGAAATACCTTGTATGTGAGTGTCACTATTTTGTTGTATTATTTTTCACTCTCTGTACCTGCTATTTTCATTAGTGGAAGTTTTATTTAGAGTTTGGCCGATAGACGTAGCCCAAATTAGAGGGTGAACAGCGTTAAATTCTGCGTTATTTTCTTGTTTATTTTGCCTGTGGGATTTAATTCGTCCAATAAGTGGTACCAAAGCAGGTTCGGTTTTGTGTCAAAGCATTTCTTATCACAGATGGAGGAAAAAATAAACAAGATGATTAGCCTAAATGGCTCCAACTACCATATATGGAAAAACAAGATGAAAGATCTTCTGTTCGTCACAAAATTGCATTTACCGGTGTTTACCACAACAAAACCCGAAAATAAATCAGATGAGGAGTGGGCTCTTGAGCATGAGTAGGTATGTAGTTTTATTCGACAATTTGTTCAAGATAATGTGTATAATCATATCTGCAATGAGACTCACACACAGATGTTATTGGAGAAGCTCGAAGAGTTGTATGCCTAAAAAATCGGTAACAATAAATTATTTTATCTGACAAAATTAGTACAGATAAAATATCGAGAAGGTACCTCTGTAGCAGATCGTTTGAATGAATTTCAGGGCATTGTGGATCAATTATTAGGAATGAGCTTAAAGTTCGATGATGAATTACTTGCTCTTTTCATGCTTACATCTTTGCCAGAGTCTTGGGAGACTTTTAAGATTTCAATCACCAATTCTGCAATTGATAGTTTTTTTTTAGAAAGCAATTGATAGTGTTGTTAACATGGAATCTGTAAAAAATGGAATTCTGAATGAAGAAATGAGAAGGAGATCACAGAGTTCGGCCTCTTCAACACAGTCAGAAGTTATGGTCACAAGTTTTAGGGGGAGGAGCAAATCTAGAGGTCCAAATTTTCGAGATAAAAGCAGGGGAAGATTAAATAAATATGCAAATGTTGAGTGCCATCACTGCAAAAAGAAGGGTCATATCAGAAGATTTTGTCGAAATTTCAAAGAAAAAAAGAACAAAAGCAAAGAAGTCAAGAAAGATGATAGTAGTGATGATGAACACGCATCGATGGCTACCACTATTGATAACTTTCACATCGTCTCATATGATAATGATGTGAATAATGCAACCTATGAGTTTAACTGGATAGGTGATAGTGGTGTCACTATTTATGCCATATCACACAATGAACTCTTCTCATCATATACAGAAGGAGATTTTGGTGTCGTTAAAAAGGTGATATTTACTTAGAGACAGACAATGACATGAGATTGCCTCTGAAAGATGTCAGACAGGTTCTTGATATTCGCCTAAATCTGATATCAGTTGGCATACTTGATGATGAAGATTTTTGCATCACTTTCAAAGATAGCAAATGGAAACTTACTAAAGGCTCCTTGGTAATCGCCAAAGGTAAAAAGTGCTCAAGGTTGTATGTGATGCAGGTAAAGGTCTCCAATGATGTTGTAAATCCAGTGGAGAAAGATGATGCAATTGTATTGTGGCACAGGAGACTCGATCATATAAGCAAGAAAGGGATGACTCAATTAGTGAAAAAGAATGCATTATTTAGAGTTGACCAGGTACATTTAAAGAAGTGTGCTGATTGTTTTGCAGGAAAGCAAAACAAAGTTGCTTTCAAAAATTCCCCTCCTTCTAGAATGAAGAATGTGTTGGATTTGGTACACTCAGATTTATGTGGGCCAATGCCAAATTTACTAGGTGGTGCTCAATACTTTATGACTTTCATTGATGACTATATTATTCTAGGATTTTGAAATCAAGTATAGCATTATGAAACATATCAGTCAGACCAACATCCTCCTCCGAAGATGCCAAAACTACATCATGATTCCCATTATCAACAACAAGAAGAACAAGAAGCTCCACCATCAGGGTGAGGAAGAGTGAAGTTTTGCATCATCATCATCCTTTTTAGCTTCAGATCTATGTAAGGATCTGATTTGGGTCGTCTTTCAAACTTCTGGGTTCAAGATTTTGCTTCCTGTTTGTTTGATTCTGTAGAATATTGGTAATTTGAGTAAGTTGGGATCTATCTTATGGATTTCATGTCATACGTTCAATTGTGAATTGTTGTGAAGACGGTTTTAGGATTTCAAGTTTAGTTTTCTAATAACCCCCTTATCTAAGCCATCAGCCTATATCTCCATTCACCTGCTTCCTTCACTGTTCTTTAATTATCCTTCTTTCTCTTTATTGGGTTTTCATTTTCCTTTTCTAGGTATTTCTTTTAATGGGTTTTGGGGGGTTGGGTTCCAGATCATAGATGATCATGTTGTTCTCCATGTTGAGAAAGAATGAAAGATACGATCTTTGAGGATCTAAGGGCACTGTCTTTGCTTGAATAGGAATCTGGTACTGAAGCAATTTTGTCACCTGTAGTCTCGTGCAAGATGGTCTTTTTTTATTTGATTTTTTCAGATTTTCAGTTTCGGGGCGTGAGCGTGCGCTTTGTGTGATAATTTGTTTTTATTTGAACTTTCAACTTGTGCGTTCATATGCTTCGTTATGAGGATCTAAACCTTAAGATATGTTGTTGGAATTTTCTTTGCATTATTGTTTCTGCTTCAACTTTAAAAATAAAAATTAAAAATCCCCCTTTTGAAGTTTTTGTTTAGCTGCTTTTCTTGTTTTCCTGTTAGCATTCACCCATATTATTTTCTTTTTTGCACTCATCTATGTTATATCTCCATCCTTTTATTTCAGTTAAGTCAATAATACTACCATCTTCTTTAATAGGTTTTGCTTACTACGTCTAATGTTGTTTTGATGATTGCATTAAACAAATTTGGAAGCCTGTGGTATGATCATATCTTTATCATGTTCCCTGGATTTTGCAGTTTTTGAATCTGTATGTAGATCAATCAATTCAATAGTCTGCTTTTTATGCTTTTGATTGATCAATTTCCTTTTTAGTTTGGACTTTTTGATGGAGTATAGACTTAGCTTCTTTGCTGGACATGACTTTTCAACGAGTTTTTATGATTTTGATAGACCTTTAGCATGATGATTGTAGTCGTTTTCACTAGTTAACATTGTTCAATAAGAGATTTTTGCTTTAAAGTAGTGGATGGTTGCGTCTTTGTGAAGTTGTTATATATATGTGTGTGTGTCTATATATATATATAATTAGGATGCTACAGAGCACATTAGCAGGGCTCTACTCAAGGATGACACGCACATCTCAAGAAGTGGTGAAAAAAGCTGGGCAACATATCAGGTATAAGCAAAAATTTTGCAGCATGTTAAGTATGTCTATCCTACTTTTTTCTTACTAATTTTGTCTTTTAAACTTGCATCTCTTAAATAAAGTTTGGTAGCTTTTCTGTAAGTGCTATAATTTTATTTTACTTATTTATTATTACTTTATCCTACTTATTTATTTATTTATTAGGTATCTAGTTATTTTATCACATTTTATTTATCTATTTATTTTCTAAAATCTTCTTGTCACATTTTCAAAGCTTTTTACGTTTTTAATCTTTTACCCCTATTTATTTATGTATTTATTGAAATTTTAGTTACATAGATTTTTTCTGTACTAATTTTACCTTTTCTCTGTAACCTAAATCATTCATATATTATCTCATTTGCATGTGGGTCAACCAGAAACAGCTTCTCTACTGTGTAGGGGTAAGGCTGCGTACTATCGGACCTCCCCAGACCCCGCTTCATTGCGGGATTTCAGACTGGGTGACGATGATGATTGATGACCATTCTAGAAAGATGTGGGTATACACATTGAAGACTAAAGATAAGGTGCTAGATATTTTCAAGCAATTTCATGCCTCAGTTGAAAGACAAACTGGGAAGAAGTTGAAATGCATTCAAACAGACAATGGTGGCGAGTACACTGGACCATTTGACGTTTATTGCAAAGAGCATGATATTCGACATCAAACTACTCCTCCTAAGACACTGCAATTGAACGGTTTAGCTGAGAGGATGAACAAGACTTTGATGGAGAGAGTTAGATGCCTACTCCCACATGCAAAGTTGCCTAAAAAATTTTGGGGTGGGGCTTTATTCACAGCAGTTCATGTATTAAATCGCTCACTATGCATTCTTTTATAGTCTGATGTTTCGGAGAAAGTATGGTCAGGAAATGATGTTTCCTATGATCATCTAAAAATTTTTGGTTTCAAAACTTATGTTCATATTCCTAAAGATGAGGGATCCAAGATTGACGTCAAGACTCACCAGTATATATTTATTGGTTATGGAGAAGATCAATTTAGTTATCAATTTTATGATCCAATCCAGAAGAAGTTGATTCGGAACCGTACTGTTATATTTGTCGAAGATCAAACCATTGAAGATCTTGACAAAGTGAAAATTGATATTTCAAGAACTAATGGTGATCTAGTGGACTTAAAGTTAACTCCTCCAAAAACAGGGCATGACAATTTGGAGATGAAATTGAAAATCGGTAGCCAATGTAGCAGATGATGATGCTCCCATTCAAAATCAACCAGATGAAGATGATGTCCATAATCAACCACTAGCACTAGAGACTGCTCAGGTTCCAATAAGGAGATCTATGCGAGTAAGACAAGCTACCACTAGATACTTCAATGATCAGTATGTGTTACTTACTGATAAGGGAGAACTTGAGAAATTTCAAGAGGTTATGATAGATGAACATAAGATGAATTGGTTTGAAGCTATGCAAGATGAGATGAAGTCATTTACATGAGAATAAAAATTTTGAGCTGGTGAAGTTGTCAAAAGGTAAGAAAGCTTTGAAAATAAGTGGGTGTTTAAGATTAAGTATGATGAACACAATCCTCATCCAAGATTCAAAGCTGTATTGGTTGTTAAAGAATTCAACCAAAGAAAAGGTATTGATTTTGACGAGATATTTTCTCCAGTTGTTAAAATGGCATCTATCTGTACAGTGCTCGGTTTAGCAGCAAGTCTAGACTCAGAAATCGAGCAATTATATGTCAAGACAGCTTTTTTTCATGGAGATTTGGAAGAATAGATATATATGGAGCAGCTAGAGGGTTTCAAGGAAAAATGAAAAGAGAATTATGTGTGTAGATTGATGAAAGCCTTTATGATTTAAAACAGGCACCGAGACAATGGTATAAGAAGTTTGAAACAGTTATAGGGGAGCAAGACTATAAGAAGACTACTTCAGATCACTATGTTTTTGTACAGAAATTCTCTAGTGATGATTTCATTATCCTTTTACTTTATGTTGATGATATGTTGATTGTTGGTCAAAATATTAACATGATTAATAGTTTGAAGAAGTAGTTAAGCAAGTCTTTTGCCATGAAAGACTTGGGGCTAGTAAAACAGATTCTTGACTTGACAATTATCAGAGACAGGGGCGCCAACAAATTATGGTTATCACAAGGGAAGTATATTGAGAAAGTACTTCAAAGGTTCAACATGAATAAAGCTAAAGTAGTTAGTTGTCCTCTTGCTAATCACTTTAGGTTAAGTACTAAGCAATGTCCTTCGACAGATGAAGAGAAGGAAGAGATGATGAAAGTCCCCTATACTTCTGCAGTTGGAAGTTTGATGTACGCTATGGTATGTACACAGCTAGATAATGCGTAGGAAGTTGAAGTAGTGAGTAAGTTCCTTTCAAATCCTGGTAAGGAACATTGGGATGATGTAAAGTGGATTCTCAGCTATCTACATAGTACTTTCAAAATATGCTTATATTTTGGAACTACCAAGTTTGTGTTAGTTAGTTAAATAGATGCAGACATGGCCTGGAAAGTCTATTTTAGGTTACCTAATTATCTTTGCAAGGGGAGCCGTGTTATGACAATCAAAATTGTATAAATGTGTTGCTCTATCCACCACTGAAGCATGCAAGGAACTCCTATGAATGAAGAAGTTCTTAGATGAACTTAGTTTTCAACAAGATAGATATTAACTGCTTTGCGACAACCAAAGTACTATTCACCTTAGGAAAAATTCCTCATTCCTTTCAAGATCAAAGCATTTTGATGTGAGATATCACTGGACCAGAGAGGTGTTAGAGAGGAAGCTATTACAGCTTGAGAATATTCATACGGATGAGAATGAATCAGATATGATGACAAAAGTTCTACCTAGGGGAAAGTTTGAGTTTTGTCGATCATCTGCAGGAATGATAGTAAACACCATGTAGTCGGTAGGGGGAGAATTGTAAGGCGGTACCGACATAAATGGTACTGCCATAGGTAATTTTTTTAAAGAAAAAGGAAACAAGTTGTCGTAAACAACTTGCATGCAAACTATATGCTTGACATGCAAAGGACAATGGAGGGTCTATATAAAGACCCTCCCTCCCTCTTCCATATACATGTTTCCAAAAATATACATCTATGTGTGGTAGTGTTTAAAGTCTTAAGTGAGAGAGTGATTTTGTGTATTTTTAGGAAATATTTTTTCTAAAAAAGATGAGTGACAAAATGGTTAGGATATTATCCTAGGGATAGTAAATTTAGGAAACACTTTGTATGTGAGTGTTACTATTTTGTTGCATTATTTTTTACTTTATACCTGCTATTTTCATTAATAGAAGTCTTATTCAGAGTTTGGCCCATGGACGTAGCCCAAATTAGAGGGTGAACTACGTTAAATTCTGCATGATATTTTCTTACTTATTTTGCCTATGGAATTTAATTCGTCAATTTTTCCAACAATTATGAGGTATTTAAAACTTGTTTTCATCATTTTATAATGGAGATGGATGCATAATTAATATTCAATACAATCAATAAACAAATAAAATTTGGATCTATCATTAAGTAAATGTTAATGTATATTTTATTAAAATATAAGAAAATAAGGCTTTTTAGTTTTTACTCTATGACACACAATTCTCATTTATATGATAATTTTTACAATTTAGATCAGTTTTTGAAATTTTACATATAACTATTCTTTTATATATATTTTTGAATAAAATTTATCTTTCTTCGAGAAAAACGCGAAGAAGAAAAAGTGCATCCAACTTGAGATGTTTAAAAACCTTATTCGAGTCAAACATGAACAACTTTATAAAGTAGGGATTTTGTGGACCTACAGATCAGCCCAGTTCATGTGTTGTAACCTATCCCTCGGCCTGTCTTTAGATTACTGCATACTTTCATTGGGTCAATACTTGCCAATCGTGCTGCAGTTCGAGTATTGTTGTCACGCCATAGCCTGTACATTTACTTGTGATTTAAGTGAATTGATGACGTTATTTTGTGCGTGTATTCCGTGAACAAAAAATAAATTTTGGAATATAAAATCGTATTATTTCACTATAGATTTCAAAATAAAGCATTTTAAATTAGATAATTATTGGATATTGACCATGGGTCATGAACTGGGAATACTTGTTTAATTGCAAGTGGTCTCCACAATCCTAGAGACAAAGTGGGTCCAGGAGACCATCTTAACAGGCAAAAAAATTTGTTGGCCGGGCCGTAACTCAACCATAGCACCAAAGATGTCGGCAGGATTCCCATAAATTGATTATCTTCATTTTCCCTTTTCATATAATTCCCACATCTCCTTCCTCCAAGAGGGACATCTAAAATCTTTTAGTCCCGACCCGATACATTACACATTTGCATGGCTCGGCCAATAACTAAAACGTGAAAATTTATGATTTTCTTGAATTATGATGGGTGAATGTCCAGAGAAAGGGACTTTACAACATCGCAAGTCATTAGAAAGTATATGGTTTAGAAGGATGGCTACATAGAAATATGGTATTGTAGGTGTGATATGGGATTGATCAGGAAGCGTGGGGCTCTGATCATGAAAGATTTGAGGATGTTACTAATTAGTTGACCAAAGATTTCGCAAGACAATGACCAATGATTTTGGTTGGTGAAATGTCTACGAACTTCCCAAACTTGAGATTCACAGGTTCAGCGCACCAACAAGAGAAAATACAGAAGTGACAGCAGAAAGCGATCACCGTTTCATGCGGGTGGGCTGCTCATTTTTTCAAGTGAAATAAGCGTGAGCCTATCCTCGGACTTGGAGGTGACAGGCGCCGCAAGCACATTCCATCAAGTCGTAGAGCTTCAGGATCAGGAAGGCATGTAAATTTGGCTCTGGATAGATGACATACGTTTCACTTTTACTTTGTCCCTGATGGGTCCAGGGCACTTTCTCTCTTTTTTCCTTACCAGAAGGAGCAGACCTTCCACAGGCTTGACATGACATATATTATTGAAGCAAGTGCTTAGCTATATCTAAGCTGGTGTAGGTAAAGATAAGAACCAAGTCAAAGGAACAGCACTTCCATATGTAATTTTTTGTATTCATGTTTCAGACGTTTTTCTTAATAATGTATTAAAAGAAAGGAGAAACATCCAAAGTTCTTTAACGATTCTACTGCCGATTTTGTTAGGTGAGAGTCTTGGATTCCATTTCTTTTACCTGCGAACAAGAACTGCTAAGAAAAGATTTGCTTATTCATCGTTAAAGCTACACGTTCAAGTTGGATGTTTTTTCTAATAGAAGTATTGGTTAGGTGAAACACGTTCTTTCGTAAGAAATACCAAATGACAGGATTGAATTAGCACTTTTTTTAATTGGCTTATAACGAGTCAATAATGGAGAATGGGAATGTGATCAGTAATTAATACAAAATGTCATTTTAGTATAATTTAGACACGGATTTAGGAAATGGTATTTGAAAGCATTTCCTTTTCGCCTGGAAAATGGTGGACCCACGACTGAAATGACCCCATTTTTGTAATCCAAGTTTACATCTACACTTGAGCCATAGAGGGCTCATAACATTGTAGAGTCAATAAATACATTAGAAAACAATACATTCATACTAACTTGATGGAAACATAATTTTATGAGTTTTTTAACATTAAAAAATTAAGGAAGATAGTATTCTACGAGTTTTTTCGATTATTCAGAATTTAATTTAAATATTTAAAATTATTATAATTTATTTTAAATGTTTTTAATTTGTATTTTAATAAAAATAAATTAAAATGATTCCTTTTTTGCTTAAAAGAGAAAAAAGGAAAAACTTGGAAAATTAGGAAATAGACTTGTAATGTGAAACGAAAACGAGTTCTGCCTCTGAAGTCGGACCCCAATAATAGTGTCGAAGTTGGAAGAAAAGGTGACAACAGTCAAGGTATTGGGCTTTGTGTCCAAAAGCAGGGCTGGTAACGGAGGACAATGACATTGCACGAAACTACAAAAACATCTTTGTATTAAAACAAAAACAAACAGTTCACTTGTTTATATTTAATCCCTATTCAGTATTCCCTACCCCAACCTTTTCTAGATATTCATACAATGAAGTTACTAATCACATACGAGATGTGTTTGGGTTAAGAGCTTGTAGCCCACGCAAATCCCATCCCATAATATTCTGTCTCAAGTGGCTAATCAACTCGCCCTGTCTCCAGTGCGGCTCTCCAGACAACCTTAAACTCAAAAACTCTTATTGTATGTACAAAAAGAAACCAAAGTAGTCTGAAATGATTAATGGACCTGCAAAAATCAGAAAACATCATTCTTCATCTCTGAAATTGTGGTTTTCCGTTTTAGTTTTATGGTTTAAATATATTTTTTCTTTTTGATGAAAGTAATATAATATAATTATTATGTGTAGGATAATATTATTTTAAATCAAAATAAAATTTATTTATTTTACCAGATTTTGAAATACAAAAAAATTCAAGTAAAACTAAACATACCGTTTTAAATAAAATTTGAAAAGATTCTGCAACTAAAAACACGTGTATTTGATACGCATACAAAATTGAGATTCGACATTCGAGGCTGAATTTGACGGTGAAGGCGGCCTAACTCCGCGGCGCAAACTGGGCCACGTGCTATGGTACGATCATATGGGAGAAGTGTATGATCCTAGACTGTCGGATGAACAAAGTTGATGAAGGGATATCGAGTTATGTGGGGCCCATGAAGAACACGTGTGAGATAAAGAACGGCCGGCGCTCCCAACGGCTGCGCATTGAGCGATGTGTACGCAGCTTTTGTATATTTGTGTGGTGACCAAGAAAATTAGAAACGCAAGTGAGATTAGATTACGGTGAATCTTCACGACTTCATGAATCAGCAGGTGTCGATTTTATTTCTTGTCTGCCCTTAATATCTAATGAGCACAGTATTTGCTAGATGAAGATGTTTGAACATTAAATAAAGATAGAGTGCTTCAAGAAGTTAATGGACGACAGTATTTATTGTGATGAATATATGGTGGTGTGATGTCATTCGGAATTAATTGAGATTTCCGACACATGAATGTATGGATGACGGGCTTTTAGCTTAGATATTCCTTTCATCCGTATTTAGTCAAAACCTAGCCTAGCCTAGCATATGTAGGCATATTGTTCTTAGATAAGTTACCAAATACATTACTTTCGTATTTGTGGTACAATTTCTATTTACCTCAATATGTTAAGACTAGTAATCAAAACAAAAAGTAGAAAGCTGCCAAATATATAACTACGGGGAGTAATGTTGTTGATAAATTTTAAAAGACAATTTCAACTTCTTCTTTTTCTTTTTCTTTTTCATATTTCAGTTTACAAAAGTGTAATTTTATCGATTATTCCAAATTCAAAACTCATTATAACTCATTTTATTGTAGAAGGTAGAAGTATTATATGTATTTCCAAATTGAATATAAATTATATTTATGGGAAGGTGAGATCAGAAAAGCAAATAATTGAGGGCTAGACTTAGGCAGGCTGGCTGGCATGCAAAGGTGAGCAAGAATTACACGCAAATTATGTCATCGTGTGAATGGGATGATGGTTCCACCACACGTGCATTAACATATTTATTTATTTATTTTCGTTGTTTTAAAAATTAAAACAGGCATCTTACATTTTAGGGATGCTCTTTTTCTAATTTCTATGTTATTAACTTTAACCTAATGTTTTATAAAAGGAAAAAGGAGTGTGTATGGAGGATTCATCCGCGTTCACATGCACACGAATGGAGACAACTTATTTAAAGAGCCGTAAGCATCTAATCTAATGTGCCGTTCACACGGGAAACCGGTTATAAACGAAAGGCTGGAAGACCCACTCGGGTTTTGTCGGTCAGGTCCACTCCATGACCATATACTGATGTCCGATATTATACGTAGATAATAGAGGGAGGCTGATGCATTCAATTGTCAGACCGGAACTGTTACATGTCCGTACAAACTCTTGACTTACAATTGCCGGTCAATGTTCTTTATGTCGCTATCTCAGAACCGAAACCTCAAAACACAGTAGTAATAGAAACAGAAAACTCATAGTTGACTGTACATACACCACAACACTCGCCATCTCCAAGCCCCAAGTATCTTCAACATCCAGTTGTCTCCAAACCACGCACCTACCTACCATACAAACCAGATCAACCCAATCCTAGAAAAAGTACCTGAAGCCGTTTTACTTTGTGCCTTTTCGTATATGCATATATTTTGATGAAACTTTTGATGTTTTAATTGAGCCATGGAGACAAAAGAGGTAAAGATAGAGACGGTTGCTGGATCCTCTGCATTTCCTGACTATGTCCAGAGCAGTTATCCATTACTTGAGTGGGGTGAGGGAGATAAGAGCTCGTTAGGATTCACGGAGTTACTGGATATGCAGGACTTTGGTTCTTCTCTGTTTGATGTTCTACAGGTTCCATCCACAGTGCAACATACAGCTAAAAGTCCACTGCTTACCAAGATAAAGTCGCCTGAGGTGTTGAATAATCAGCCTGCAACCCCCAACTCTTCGTCGATCTCATCGGCGTCTAGTGAGGCTTTGAATGATGAACCAGTGAAGGGTATGGATAATGACGAGATAGAACAACAAAAGACCAAGAAAGAGTAAGTCTTTGATGGTCGTTTCTCTTTTCTTTTGTGTTTAAATCACAAAGATAGGGTTATCATATATGCTTAATTTGCTCGTGTATTTATTTTGCGTGTTGTGGTACGGAGATCCTCTTTTGGAATGTAATCGAGAATTGGACTTTGTGCACTGTTGTTGCGTAAATTTATGAACTTCTTCTTTTTGTACTTGTATAAAGGTTGAAACCAAAGAAGACAAATCAGAAGAGACGCGGAGAACCCAGGTTTGCATTCATGACAAAGAGCGAGGTTGATCATCTGGAAGATGGTTACAGATGGAGAAAGTACGGCCAAAAAGCTGTGAAAAATAGCCCATTTCCTAGGTACTTATTACAGTGTATATTTACCCATTCATCCACTAATCCTTTCTTTTAGTTCGAGAAGCTGAAAAGAGTTCTGTTGAATTAGGAGTTACTACCGTTGCACCGCCGCATCATGTAATGTGAAGAAGAGAATCGAGAGATCATTCACTGATCCAGGTATAGTTATGACCACATATGAGGGCCAGCACAATCACCCAAGTCCAGTCATGCCTCGTCCAGGTTTTACCGGAGCACTGCCAGAGTCTGGTTTCTCCACATCTCCCTTTACTATGCCTGTGCAAAAGAGCACTTTCTCGCTCTATCAACAGCAACAACAACCATATGTTAATATTCTCCCGCATATGGGCTTTGGTTATAACAGTACTTCCTCAATTCCTAGTTCTTTGGGTGAGAAGCGCTTTGGCAACGTACACGGCTCCGCTTTGGCAAAAGATAATGGACTTCTTCAAGACATTGTCCCGTCTAGTATGATCAAGGAAGAGTAATTGAGAGCTCTGCAATTAATTCTTTTGTAGTTTCCTTGCACTGACTTTTAGATGATTCATATCAATGGGTACAATGATCAGATCTTTCTTACATGGGTTCTTTGTCCAGTGTACGGGACTGCCATCTTTAGTATAGTTAAGATGTTGTGTTTTCTTTTGCCCTTGATTGATTTCATGAAAAATGCATGCTTTTGTTGAAGCGGAGAACTGGAGAATTTGGAAAAAGGGAAGGTCATCTTATAGCTAGCCTTATCTTGTTGTGGTCTCATACTAGTTTTTGTGGAAGGAAGAATGCATCTTGATATGGGTTTCTTTCCGGTACACGTATTCTAGAAATTCACGAAGCCGTTCTTAGGAAAAAGAGTTTGGTTGACGCTGAATTTAATCAATTATGAAACATATGCTTGACTGTATGGGAATTTTAGGGCCACTTTATCCGACTCTCACTCTTGACCATTGTGGCGTTGGATTCCTAAATTTTAAGAGAATGGCATAGGCATGGCATCTTCATGTAAATAGCAAATACACCTGCACATGTGGTAATGTTGGGCGCTCGATGGTTCCATTTACTCTCAGAACTCGTAACTTTCTAGGACTAAGAGACCCAACGATTACAAAGCAATCCAATGCAATGCCCCAGCAGGATGTGGCAACTTCACTCAATTAAAAAAAGCAGAGTAGCGAATGTTCTCAACAGATTCACGTGGACCAAAACAAATGCATGCACGAGTATTATATCTTTTTTCAATTGGGTTTAACCAGAAATCTTATTCTCTCACCATCAAGCAAGACGTGTGGCGGGGAAATATGCCCCGTCTCTCTGCACCAATTTGCTAGTTTCGACAAGCACATCAAGGGCCCAACTCTTCCAATTGGG
Organism: Erythroxylum longipes; assembly: GCA_027563885.1. Taxonomy (NCBI): domain Eukaryota; kingdom Viridiplantae; phylum Streptophyta; class Magnoliopsida; order Malpighiales; family Erythroxylaceae; genus Erythroxylum; species Erythroxylum longipes. The sequence continues at coordinate 5,658,759 of JAOQMS010000004.1, read as the reverse complement.
AATGAATACTGTGCTCGTTGACTTTTACGTTACGATTATTGGGTAACTTCAGTAGTAATACAAGAGTAAGAAATCCTTCAAAACTAGACATAATAATTAAGGTTACAACAGCCGTGCATGGGCCACAACCAAGGCCTTTCACTATTCAATGCCTAATGGATTAAATATCCCCTGATAACAAGGAAGACTGGAAATTAATAAGCTACAAACAAGTGATTTCATGATTTTCTGGAAGATTTACAGTGCTAGCTCACACTTAACATGCCTCATATCCTGCCCTCGTACACAAGTCCAACAAGAGATGGATAGGAAAAAGGAGTGAGGGGATTTACGCAGTGAGTATCACAATAGGAAACAGTAGAAAAGTCATCCAATTAATCTAAGTTTGACGAGATTGGATCTCTGTCTCTCCATCCATTTTTAGTTCCAGCTGATGCCAGTAACAATTGAACGGACATTTTAAAAAACTACAACTGCATTGGAAGGTCAAATAAGAAGTGATAGGCGACATTCAAATTTAATCACCTCACTAGCTACTCAGGGGAGACGAACATTAAAACCTCATACTTCAATTAAAAGTGTTGTTTCTAGGCAAACCAGGCACTCAAAACAGTTGCATCACATGTTTTTTTCAACAACTGGACTGGTTTCTGATTCTATTTATCAAGATTCTGCAAACCGACAACAATTGATTCTACGGGGACGGAGAGTCAGCAGTTTAACAGCTGACAAGAAACCTATTCTATGTAAAGCAATTATGTTGAAAAATAGAGGATGAATTTGAGCTGTTGTTTTTACGGAAAAGATGAGAGAGCGATGTTAAGTGTAAAAGAATACTCTGTTATTTATTCTATTCTTTTTGACAGACAGAGTATATATACAAATAAATAAATAAAAGATAAAATTTTCAAACAACCAAAAGATAAAATATAAGACAAATTCAAAACAGAGAATAAGACACAGTACTCAAAAAAGACTTTGCTTTAGCTCAACACAAGCAATAAAACATCTACAAAATATCTAATACAAATGGCATTCATATAAACCTATTGCATATAGGATTACAACATACAAGCATAATTCCATTAAGCTTAACAAAGAAGCCAAAGTTGCAAGTTATAGTTTAGTGAAAGAAGCATGGAAGCACAACTAGAGGGAGTGATGTAAGTGCACAAGTAATTTTTAATTGTTCTTAGCATAACATAGGTTGCATGACCTATATATCAATATATCAGTAAACTTTTAGTAATTCTTCAACTGTGAAAGATTGCAAGCCTTAGGTTGGGATCTAATCACATTGAGATCTAATCATAGGATGCTTTTGCTTGGTTTTTTTATTAAAACTTATGATAAAAAGAGGGGTGGAAGAAGGATAAAGTCTATCAAAGAGGATTACCTATCGTAGAGTTCAAAAGACAAAGAAGACAAAGTGGCATATTTCAAATTGATAACTTTTTTGTTTTTCTTCTTTTATTATGTTGAGCTATTTAAATAATAAGACTAGACTACTATTTTAGGTAATACATAATTATAGGAATTTTAATCGAATTTGGGCTAGGAAATAAAAGATATTTTGAAGAATAATTAGCTGATATTATCTTCATTGATGCTTTAATTTATGAGATCTTGATTGCAATCATGATTCTAGTAATCCTTGTTTTGATTCTATTTTGCCCTATCAACCTTCTTTTTTATTTGTTTGAACTTAATAGCTAGACATCACTTCCCTAGCTTTAACAGCAGGGCATCATGTATGTGGTTGAGGGGAGGGAGTTCCAGCTAATTGGCGAGTTGCCCAATGAGACACAAAATTCTATAGGGGCCATAAAAACATTGTGCTAATTTATGATGACGATGATCTACTGGAGAGAGTTGTTTGAGTAGGTTCAACCTTCACAAAACCCACCACTAGGGTTGAAGGACGTCTCCTTATGAACCCAATCATACTGCCTCTTCAACTGAGCTTGGGGTCTTGTGAATTTGATTATAAACCTCAATCAAAAACTGGTTATGCTGTTACTTATAAGGCGTCCTCTACTACCGTCAACTTCATTGTACCTTTATTGTAAGAGGTAAGGTGTGGATGCTCCCTCCCATAAATCACCTGAAATAGAGTTGCAAGCAAGATAGTATTATAAGTTGTATTATAATATTATTCAACTCGTAGAACCCAACAAAACCACTCTTTTGGTTAACTTCCTACAATCAATGTATATAAGTACAATTAATAGGGCGATTGACCATCTCAATTTGCCCATTTGATTATAGATGATAGGTGAAGGAGAGATTCAGTTTGGACCCATTAAACTAAAACAATTCAGACCAAAACTTAATTATGAATACAAGATCATGACCACTGATAATGAACTTAGGGAGAACATGAAAATGAAAAATATGCTCAAAGTATGTGTGAGACACACTTGTTGCAGTGTAGGAGTGAGCAATATAGATAAAATATGCATACTTTAAAAGTGGTCTACCGTCACAAATAAAATCGGTTTTCCTTTGGACTTAGGCAACTATTAAAAGAGTATATTGAAATATCTGCCCAAATTTGAGTAAGAAATTGCAAAGGTTGGAGAAGGCTTGTGAATTGTAAATTCTCCACCTTGTTTAGTTAACAAGATAACCATTGCAACTACTTCCACATTAAAATGAATGCATCTTGCATATCGTTACTCTTCCTTAGAAAAAGAGCTTGTCCTTAAGCTCGTACTCAGGGTAACTTCGAATATCCTAGCTCTCCTTCATTATCCTCTTCCATCCTTTTCTTTGGTTGCATCAATTCTACCTGAAGCAACTTACATTAATTATGTCCCCACTAGAATACTTCATCATAATTGAAGGAAAGCCCCATTGCTTTCGTTCCTCCATATTTGCCTTGGTTTAACTTCCGAAAGAAGGCATATCGGTGCTCCCAATATTGAATGTTATCTTCAAATTTTCATTATTATTATCATCATCATTACACTCAGTTAATCCTGCACCAATACAAGGTCTGGACAGTTATGATAATACGTAACCTTACTCCTTCAGAATAAAGAGGCTGTTTCCGGTAGACTCATATGTGAATGCGACATGAAGAGTTTAAAAAAAAATAAAGTAGCTACGTACACAAAAATAGATAAATAATTAAAATAAAGTAATAATAAATATGTAAAATAGAATAATAAAAAACTAATATTAAGAAATAAAATAGATGAATAAAAATAATAAAATAAAATAAAATGCTCACAACTTATCAATAATTTGTCTTTTTCTCAATTGGCATACATTATGTTTGAATTTGAAAATTTGATATACATGTTATTGCGACTAATTGGTGAGATGAATATGTCTCGAATAATATATATATGAACTCAATCAAAACCAATAATGAAAAAAATAATGACATTAAGGAATGACTTTCCTTTTGGCCCAATATTTAATAACTTTAATTAGCTATTATAAGACTATATCATTAAATTTGATATATTTCATTGAAATTTAATTAAATTTGCCCTTAGTAAAATAAATAGGAATTGAAGGAATGTAATAAGATTGGCATGCCAATTAAGGAGTTAGTAGTACTATTTCATGATATGTATTACCAAACTGTATGGCTCTAAAAGCTCAGTTTCGGTGTAAATTATTGGATTTGTGTTATGGACCATATGGCTTCGAGAGCTCAATCCCGATATGTATATAAAAAAGTGGATTGTATGGTTTTGAGAATTCGGTCCCGTATTTTTAAAATCTTGCTTATCCGGGTCGGCAATGCAATTATGATAGATTTTACTTGGGACAATTATAGAAAAATATATAAATGCATCACTAATGATGAAAGACTACAATTGGAAGCAGTAATTGGTTGTAAAATTAAATTGTACAATTTATTGATCATTATGTAATTAGATATGAATGAATATAATAGATAAATGCTTGTATTTCATAAGGTAATTTTAATGCCTATTTATATTTAGAAATAAATCAAAATATTTATATTTGAAAAAATATTATTTGTTATGGTTGAATGAATTGAATTGGACGAGAAATGCAAGTGCTTGAACACCACTAAGCCTATAGCTTAGTGCGTGATTTTCTTTCCGCGCGCATGTTTTGAAAAAAATTAGAAAAAAGTTGTGGTAGATCTATTACAAAGACTGGAGTCACATAAAGAATTGCGGAAGACTTTGAGGTGGGTGTACTACAGAATTATATTTTATTTTGGTTATAACATGTACACATAAAGAAATAAAGAATCTTATAGAATTATATTGTGAATTATATATGAAAGTTACGTATGAAATTTGGTTTAGATGAGTTAAAATGTATTGGAGGATGGGCAAATTATTTTGTCAAAGAGCTTGACATGGAGATGGATAGTTGAGTAAAATGAATGAGAATTGTATTGAAATTTCTTGTAGGTGGTTTTAAGTAAATATAGAGGAAACTCTGTCAAAATTTTTATAAAGTGAACAATATTTGCTAGAATAATAAGGTTTTAATTGGAAAATTTTGTAATTCAAACATTTAGGTATTTAAGGATGTGGTAACACTCGGTATTCCAATTCCAGTATCAGGTATGGGGTATTACACTCTACGTACAATCTTCTCCAATCTTCTCATTGGAGCTTCAGGGTGTCTTCTCTTAACATGTCCGAACCATTTAAGCCATGTCTTTTTAAATTTTCATTAATATTATTCACCTTTAATTTGTCTTACTATTATATTCCTAACTTTATCTCTTCTAATAAGGTTGCACATATAACAAAGTATCATCATCTTCTCCACCATTAGCGTATGACTATGCACCTGCTTGATGAGCTACCACTTCACTCATATAGCATGGTTGACCTAATCACTAAAAGATAAAATTTACCTTTGAGCTTGAGTAGTATCTGTAACACCCCCTTACCGTAGGGTATGCACCGGGACGCCCGCAGGTCATTCCGGTACATATCCTATGATAAAGGAGCGCTACGTGCGATCACTACAGTTACTCCACATGGCATCACATTAATTTGAATAAATAAGCATTAATTGTAAATCACAATATTTTAAAATCAAACTCTTCCTCTTTTCATTGATCACAACCAACAGTTTATACAACAT
>JAOQMS010000004.1:5590547-5653565 GCA_027563885.1 Erythroxylum longipes | reverse complement strand
AAAATGTACCCACCTTGAATTTCTTACTTATAGACTTGCTTAGGGATGTATTTGTTCTTGCTCCTCTTGCCTCTCTTCACTCACTTGATTTCCTTAAACAATAACCAAAATTCCATTCAATTCGGTTTAGAAATTGGAAAGTCATACCTTAACAATTCAAACTCTTTCCCATGCTAAAACAATAATTCTATTTATAACTTCCATACCAAAATTGAAATGCTTAGAGACTGAATTTAGACTAGATTCCTTCATACAATTTGTATCCGTATGTCTCTAGTTTATAACAAATCAAAAATCAGTCCATTTGGATAACTACACCAAAAGATATGTCTAAAACACCAAAGCATGTTTTGTGCTGAAAAGTTGAGTTCGCCGTGGCAAAACCAAGTTCGTCGCGGCAAAATTGTCTGAGTTCGTCATGGCAAAACCAAGTTCACCGCGGTGAAATTGTCTAGACTGAGAACATGTTTTGTGATGTTGAGGCAAAACCCAGAAGTTTACTGAGGCGAAAATATCCAGAAACCCTTTCCGCGAGATCGTGTTTGCAACATTTCTCCTCTTTTTACTTCCCATCTTTCACATATAACCCATCTTATCACAAACCCATCTCTTCTACTTCATTTTCAACACAATTCCAATCCAATATTAATCACAACAATTCATAATCTAGTTTTTGATCATTAATCAAACACAACATTTACATAATCGTTCATCAACAACTTCTTACACATATTCACTTTATTTTCACTTCTAAACAACCCTAAAAATGCTTCATCTAATAATCAAGAAGGGTTAATGCTCATACTTACTTGATTAGAATCAATGTCTTCAAATTCTTCAAGAATCTCCAAAACCCTAGTTTTTCTCTTCTTTCTCCACTTCTCTTTCTCTCTTCTTTCACTCACAATTTTGCTTCCCATAAATGAAAGACTACAATTAATTCTTCCCCTTTTATACCTTGAGTGAGTGAGAAAAGTTCACTATGCCCTCCCATTTACACCTAATGCCTATTTAAACTTTAGTGATCTTCCAAAAATACCCTTATGCATTCTTCATTCTTCAATTTAACTTACACCATGCTATACTATAACTTAATCTTAATTTCTCCATTTAGTACTTCTAATTCCATCAATCCAAGCAATAAATCCTCCTAACATTGACATGCTAATTAAACTCCAAATAAAATGATCTATCTATCAAGATCACAAAATTTATTCAAATCATGCTTAATAAAATAAAATAAAAAAATTTCGGGACCCAACATTTCTCGCCCTCTTAAAAGAACTTCGTCCTCGAAATTCTTATCTGACTGATCAAGAAGGCAGGATGTTCCCCCATTTCTCATTTAACTTCATCCCTCGAATAATTTCCGTCAAATAACCATAGTCAATAGACTCACTCGGTCTTTCAATCCCTTATTTGGTCATTCACTTTCTTAACTAGTTCAGTTCCTTATTATGCTTTAGATCATTCACCAAAATTTTTTTCCACTTCCTGTGTCGATAACACCAATATCATATCTTATCAATATTTCTTAACATAGTCACAATAACACATCTTTATTGATAATACTAACTTATGTAACCTACAAATATCATTGGTCATCTAAACTTTAATGGTAAAACTCATGATAAGAGCTGCTAGATTGAAATTAACACAAATTCTTTATTATTAGCATGATTGATACTATATTGTTTTCTAATATCTCATAACTCTTTAACGATTGAAAAAATATCAAAATGTGCTTAATAGAATTGGGTTTATTAGAAGTTAAAAATGTAAGGTGGCATCTTTAGTTTCAAATATCTACAATAAAGTCACAAACTATTTAAAAATTAATAATTAATTTAAGAATAAAATTTGATATGCAAAGAAATTACTTACATTAAAATTTGATTTTAATATCTAATAGTATAATAAGAATAAATAAGAACATCAAACATAAAAAAATTTACAAAATATTTCCATATGTTCCTTTTAACTTAAATGTTAACGTTAATTGAAATATTTACCTTAAGTTAATTTAACCACTCAATACGTGTCACTTTCCTATTTAACTGGTTTGACCCCATAACATGCATAATAATTTAATCTATTCATAACAAATTTAAAAAAACTTAAATTAAGTATATCATAATGTAATTCCTTCTGCATATTTTAAACCCTATATTGTCCTCCTTGCAAAGACTAAAAAAATGTAATGGAGAGAAATTAAAGAAAATAACAAAATAAATGAAAAGAGACAAAGAAATAGAAAAGATTTTAGTTTCTTTGGTTACCTTTTAAGTAATGCTTTTTTATTGTTTATAGCATGACTCAATGCCTCCTTCTTTAATTGATATAAAATTGCCACATTATCCACTTGTAATCTTTTATGAAAATGATTAAATCCCATCCATAAAGACGCAACTTTTTATACATTGTTCTTTTAGATCTATCATAGGTGGTTTTAATCTTATTAATATACATTCTTCCTTTAAATCTATCATAGGTGGGTTTAATCTTCTTATCAATGGATGGATAGTTTTGTCTCCCTCTTCAAGTGGGAAGTGATGACTCAAAGAGGATTCAATTATGTAATTGAGTCCCTCATTAGGAAATAGTAGCAAAATGTAAGAAATAATACCTAGCAGTTGTAATTTTATGGAATTATTCATTTCGGTAATAGTTTGTAACAATATAGTACTCTAGATAAATTACTCCTTCTCTTTCATAAGAGGCACATAAATGGTAACTTTCTATTCATCTTCTCTTTTAAACACCTCATCATCAACGCAAATATCTCCATTAAAAATTATGGTATTCTTCTCTTCTTATTTCACTTGTGTATGGGGCATGGCATTTTAACTACTTTATCACTCCTTAAAACTTTAGCACTTATATTGACAATATTTTGGCAGAATTAATTTTTCAAACTTTATGGCTCTATCTAAATAATTATTGTTGTTATCTAATCCATCTAATTTGCCTAATTTTGAATATCAGCTCCCACCTCCTATTTGAATTGTTTCATCTCCTGTTGAAGTTACAAAGCATTAATAGTAAGACAATTAATAATATCCTACAAAGACATACTAGAATTTGAAGTTTCATCCATTTTTTAAATAGGGGGATATGGTTTATTTTATTTTTGGAAGTATGGGTAATGTTGAGTTATATGTTGATTTTCTTGTGGATTGAAATAGCAAAAATTTATTTGGTCCCTCTATCATAAGTTACATATAATCAAATAAGGATCATAATCCCCTCATGATTTAATTACCCATTGGGCTTATCTTGAAGACTTGGGAACATATATGTTAGGTGCCTTAATACCGAAAAGTATTCGCGAGCAATCATCATTTGCATATTTCCAATAACAATTTGATAAAATAGAGAGATTAGACCAAAAATTTCTTATTTAGTGGAGGAAATATTACCATTGTGCCAAAATTTTCAAAGTTAGCCACTGTTCCATTTTTAAAAAAATTATTATTGAAAAAATAAGAAACTACAAAGAAAAATAAAATAAAATAAAAACTCAAAATCTAAATTAAAAGTAAAAGTATAGAAGTAGCCAGATTCCTTAGAAACAATGTCAAAATTTGGTGTGTTGTTACCTACATCCAAAAATAAAGCCCTACTTTGAAAAGTTATATAATAGAGGAAGTAAAAAGTCGATCTTATATAGATTATCTAGTCCTGTTTTATACTTGTGAACAAGAATAAAAAGTAGGTTTTGATTATAATGAACCAATAGTAATAATTTAATTAAAGAACATTCAAATCTAAAAATGAAGAAAAAATAAGAAACAAAGTTTGGACTAGCCCACATCAACCATTGCAATTGTATATATCAAATTGCAATTTTTGAAGCCTGGCATGAAAATTGATGAAATCAAACAAAACAATATACCTTTATAGATCAATATTCAAAATTTTTCTTTAGAATATTAAACAACTAATAGATTAAGCTATCTTGCAAGCTTCATAGGAAAGCCAATTTACATGGACCAAGATACTGTTGAGGTTTCAAGAATCAATTTTGCTAGATTTTATGTATTAGTTATCTCATTACCTTATTTACCTAATTATATCCCAATTATAAGGTTGAATGAGCAACTCGAAATGATGGAAGGCAACCTAAAAACTTATTCTTGGAGACCAAACTTTGAGGGATCTAGGATGTGGATTCCCACCGGAAAGAAATTTAAAACAGGGTTTCATAATGGATTAGAAGGAGTTCTCACAATAGAACATAATAAGCATACAATTAATAGCAAATCAAAAGAGGAAGACAATGGTAACTATTCAAAAGGGATAGACGGAGTAACTTTTACGACTATTGAATCAACAAATAGTCAGAAGTTTAAAAAAGAGAGGAGAATAGAAGAGAACATGCTAGAAACTCCAAAGAATAAACTTCCTACAGGTAATTAGGAAACGTGAGAAGATTGTACCTAAGAAAGAATTTGAAATAGTGTAGAAAAAATCTATAAGGAAAAAGAATCCACCTGCTCAAAACAACATATCATAAAGGTTGTCTTATGGAATATTAAAGGAGCCAATGCTCCCTCCAAAAAGTTTCTTATCAAAGAATTTATTAAAAAGAATAAAAAAATATCCTAGCTATTTCAGAAACTAGATTGAGAGCTGAAAAATGTGACATTTTGAAGTTACAAAGCAGTGAGTGGTTAAATATAACCAAATTTGATTAGCATCCTAATGGAATAATTGTAGTTCTTTACAATAACATAATTGTCTCAGCTTCTCCAACATACATCAAAGACCAGTTGATACCTATGGATGTTACGTGCAAATCCTCCATGAGTAATGTTCAAATCTCCTTATATATGCTCACAATAACAACTATTAAAGGAATCAAATCTGGAATGACATTAGAAGAATTTCTATTCACATTCGTAAGCCCTGCATAATCACCAAATATATTAATGTAATCATAGCAGATGAAGAAGCTAAAGATGTCCATTTGAGTAAACTCCTTGTTAAGACTTAATACTATGCCTATCTAATATTGAAGTAACTGATGTATCTTCAGCTAGTAATATCTTCATATGAAGTAACAACCAACAAGGAAATGATCTTATCAGGAAAATATAGACAGATCTCTTGCTAACAATGAGTGGATTCAACAACTCACCAATAGTTTCACTTTTTTCCAAACAATTTTCTATCTAATCACTCTCCTATCTACAATTCTACTGATTCTGAAAGAATTAATCACCCTTTTAGGTTTAGAAACTTTCTTCTGGATATTCCTGAATTTGATGGTCCTTTATGGAGAGGTAGAAAACCTAAAGTGAATAGTACCAAGTAGTACATTTACTAACAGAAAATGATTCTGATTAAGTAGAATTTGAAATTGTTACATAAGGAGAATGCAAGTAATTTACATTATCTAGTTACAACTATGAGAAATAATCTTATTTCAACTCAAAATGAATTATATCAAAATTCTCATTTCAGTATACACATTGACAAGTAAGCTTTGTATAATTTCTCTATGGCTCCCTCATTTGAAATGTCATTAATGAGGTAGAGGTCTAGAATTTTTTGGCTGAAAGGTACTGACAGAGGATCAACTTTCTTTCACAAGTTTATTATCTCCACAAAAACTACAAATAAAATCGGCTATCTATTGTGTAATATTCACTTTATTTATAATCAAGATTTGTTAAAGTTATAGGCTTTCAAATACTTCATTAGTGTTATAAATGCCCCCACTAATGCTCATTCTTCAAAAGAAGTGATAAGTAGCATCTTTTGTAGTTACATTACTCCCCAAAAAGCTAATATACTCTCAAATCCTATTACTATAGTAGAAATTGAGCAAAATACCAAAATTTTGAATCCCTATAAATCCACTAATCCAGATGGGTTTAATATGATGTTCTTTACTAAATCTTGGCCTATCATAAAAGAGTACTAGATGTTGTGCTGGAATTGTTTGAGAGGAGAAGAATACTCGGATTGATTAATGGTAATTTCATTACTCGCATTCTTAAATAAATAGAGAAGAAAAGTTTTGGAGATTTCAAACCTATAGCTTGTTGCAAGTTAATATTCAAAATCATTTCAAAAATATTAGCCAAAAGACTAAAGATGATCTTGTTTAATCATATACACAGTAATCAAGGGGCTAATATTCTTGTCAAAGAGATGAGTGACAACATTCTTTTGCTACAAGAACTTTTGAAGGGTTATTCGAAAAGAAGAGGAGGCAAAATTACATTTTGAAAATTAATCTAAAGAAAGCCTATGATAATATTACTTTCTTGTGTAATAATATGAAGGCTTAGAATTTTCCTTAAAGTTTTATTGAATGCATGTCATTATGCTTCCCTTCTCCAACCTTTAGTGTTCTAACTAATGGTGAACTAACTAACTTTTTCAAGAGTTTCAAGGGTATTAGGCAGGGAGACCCTTCTTTACCATACTTGTTTGCCATTATTATAAAGGTTTTCAATAGAATTTATTGCAGAATTGTTAAGAGGACCAACTACTTTAAATATTACTCTTAGTGAAAAAATTAGGAATTAATTTTTTATGATTCCTAAAAATTATAATGAATTATTGCAGAATTGTTGAGAGGACCAGCCAAGGTGGACAAGACCTCACTCATAGTAATAATGAAGGCTATTAGTATATTCACCAAGCTATATAGACTTTATGTTAATATTGACAAGAATAAGATAAGAGAATTTGGGAAATTGATCTATCTTCTAAAATCACATCTGCCACTCTAAAGGAGATACTTAAATGGAGAATCTTTATCAAAAGCCAAATTAATAAGGTAATGGGAAATGGGATGAGCACATTGTTTTGGCATGACGGATGGTTCTCTTAGTCACAATATTGAGCTGAATGTTTTGAAAAACCTTATTCCAAACAATCTGAATCTATCAAATACAATGTTGTTGACAGATGAGATCATCTTGAGAATAAATGATAATAACTAGCAGATGCAATTCAACAATGTGGAGTTAAAGAACAATATAGAGAATAAGAATTGGTGGGGTCTTCATGAAAATGGGAATTTTAACAACACATCATAAGGAAAGGACTTTACTCATAGTAATAATGAAGGCTATTAGTATATTCACCAAGCTATTTGGACTTCATGTTAATATTGACAAGAATAAGATGAGAGCATTTGGGAAATTGATCTATCACCTAGAAACACAGCTTCCACTCTCAAAGAGATTCTTGAATGGAGAAGCTTCATCAAAACCTATATCAATAAAGTAGTGTGAAATAGGAAGAACACACTGTTTTGGCATGACAGATGGTCTTTTTATTCGCAATACTGAGCTGAATGTTTTGCAAAACCTTATTCCAAACAATCTGATTCTATCAAATACAATATTGTTGAAAGATGAGATCATATTCATAATAAATGATAATAATCGATAGATGTAGTTCAATAATGTGGAGTTAAAGGACAATATAGAGTATACAAATTGGTGGTGTCTTAGTGAACATGGAAATTTTAACAACACATTATGAGGAAGCTTTTTCAGCCGATTTCCAAGAATATATCTTGGTATAAAGTAGTATAGTGCAAATATAATCTTCCTAGAGCTACAAATGTAACATCCCGTTACCCATATTGAGGCTAAAATAGCCAATATGAGAGATTATTAAGAAATTAGAAAGTGCATTTCATGGTCATGCATAATATGACAGGCACATACAAGTGATTATTGAACTTTTGCACATGAAAAAAATCGTACATGTATTCATTGACATTCTGGGTAAAATTGTTTTGTAAATGTGATTTTATTGAAAATTGTGGTTTTTATATGTTGAACATTGATTTGGAGAGTGTATTTACTGATTTAGATATTTTGGTAAATTTTAGGAAATTTCTAAATTTTTGGGTAAATTTTAGACTAGGAAAAATGCCTAGTGGCAGAACAATTGATGAATGGCAGTAGAAATAAATGTCAAATGATAGTGGAAATTTTTATAAATGACTTTGGGATTTAATGACTTATGTCATTGAAATTTGGAGACAATTGGAGTAGAAATTGGAGTTGAATGGACTAGTTTAACAAAAGAACCAACTGTGAAGCAATAGGAAATGGACATGTGGCGAGTGACATATGTCACTTGCCAAGCCATGCCTTACCCACGTTCCTTTTAATATGAAAGACCAATTGCTTTGTCTTTCATTCTTGCTTTCTTCTTCTCATTTTCGTGACTCTCTACTTCTCCATCTCTTTTCTTCTTCTCTTCTTCACTCCCACGATTTCACTCACCCAACTATCAACATCTTGCTCTCATCTTTCAATTACTACTTCCTTCATGTTATCTTCTTCATTACCACAAGAAAACCTAAATATTGCAACCTCCATAATGATGTACGTGAGTTGTAGGAGAAGTTAGGGCTCTTGGTGTTCATAAACAATTTAAAGTTAAATCAAGTAAGTGATGTTTTAAATATCATGAGTTTGGTTAAATGAAGCTAGAATGATCAGTATATTAAGATTGATGACTTGATTATGCCATTTTTATATATGTTCTGTGAGTGATGAAATGTGTATGTAAATGTCTTACTTTTGTATAAGTGTATGATGATTAATGATTCATAAATTGTTATAGTGATGATTTTAAGGTAGAATGATCATTAAAATGGTGTTGAAAGAGTGCAAAAAATTGATGATGAATGGGTATATGAATATGTTTTGTTTTTGGTTAATGATCAAATATGGATCATAAGTTATTTGTGAATGATATTGAGTTGAAACGGAGTGGAGAATGAAGAGGAAATTAAGTAGAAAAGGTGATCTAGGTATAAGGTAGGTTAGATGTAAAATGTTGGAAGTTATAAAATCTGGAAAACTGGAAGATGAGTGTTGTTTACTGCTTTCTGTGAAAGTTCGCCGCAGCCAACTCCTTGTTTCGCCGTGGACAAATTGCAGGATTTTACGAGGATTCCTCTCGGTAGAAGTTCACCGCAACCAACTCCTTGTTTTGCCATGGCCACCTTGTAGGATTCTATGAGGATTCCTCTCGGGACACTTTCGCCGCAGCCAACTCCTGGCTTCGATGCTGCCTACTTTCCTACACAATTTAAACATGCTTCGGTATTTTGATGATATCTTGATCTGTAGTTATGCAATTGGGATTATTTTTTATTTAGAGTAAACTAGAGACATAGGGATACAATTTTTCTAAAGAAATAGAATTTTTATTCTGTCTCTAAGAATTTCAAAATCTTGCTTGAAATTCACTTTTGACTGAGGCTGTAGCATTACCCGAGACAGAAATAATGTCTAGTTTAAATTGAATAAACTATATTGATAGATACCGAATTAGACAAAGGTTTATTCACAAAAGTTTTATTTTATTCTCTTATCTTTCAACTGATATAAATTTAATAATTTTTTAATATGGGAATTGAGAGATATGAGTTGTACAATTTGAGGGCATGATCATGTACAAGCCAAAGTTTCAAATGTGCTTAGTCTGTAGTATTTTGAGCATAACCTTTGCAATAATGAACTAAATTGAATAATCTTGGTGTCATTAGAAACTTAAGAGATAGTAGAAAAATTCAATTGCTTCATTTTCTTTGTCAAAAAGAACATGGAAAGTTGACCTGAAAGTTATTATAGGAAAAATCTGAATTGAACAAGGAATTATGAATTTCGATTTTAATGGTTTTATTGAGGTATAAACCATTAGTATAAATGATACTTAGTTGAGTTTAGAAATATGAATGTTTGCATGATGAGAATAATAGAGTGATACCTGGGATTTTCATGAACATGCATTATGCATATTTCATATACTTACATGTGCATTAACAAACAGTTATAATTGTGCAAAAGTGTGATATGTGTATATTGCTTGATATAGAGGAGTAATTGGAACATCAACATCCAGACATTGTCGGAACTTTGAGGCAATAGGTTCGGAAGCAATTGGTGAGTTTCCTAGATGGTCTCACTCAATTAATTGTTGTATTAGATTATGTTTGAAATATCTTATGAATGTGAAATTGATTGTGTTGATTCCGGACAATGAAGGTTCGAGGTTTCTGATGAATGAATGTGATATTTAAAGTGCTCCTTGTATGTGAATGTGAAGAACTAAATGTTACTCAACAGATTTTGTTGAATGCCAGACTAAGGTTCGAAGATGATTGTGTTTAACTGTGAATGTGACTGATTGAAAACAATGATTGAATGAATGTGTGAGATGCATTTCATTTCATGAATGCATGAAAGATAAAGGCAGTTGTGACAGGAGTCGCCAGTAAAAGAGCTTAAAGCTCAGAACATGATAAGAGCCTTTAGCTCAGTTGTGCAAGTACTCGGTATCCACTAAGGGATATGGGACATTATTCGATACAGCTCAGTATCCACTAAGGGACATAAGCTAGAAAAAAAGGAGGCACTCGGTTACAACAAAGTAACAAATGAAACTGAATCATGTGCATTGCATTTACAATTGATATGTGTATTTTGTATGAATGAAATGTTTGGCATAATTGTCTCGAAAGTGATATGTGATTATTTATACAAGAATTCAAAAATGTGAATTATATGTCTACATGTTTGATATGTTGCATGAATTGAGTGAACCATCGATGATAGCTATCTCATCTGAGTTCGCAAAACTCACCCAAAATTGCACGTTGACATTTTAGGATCGAGGGAGGACTTTAGCTACTAAGAGACCATATAAGAAGCGTAATTCTTGTACTTTTGAGAAGAAAATGGATCATAGGTCGGTCAGCTGAGATTGGAATATTAGATAGAGCTTTTGTGTATTTCCTCTTTCATGTAGCTTATTTTGTATTAGGTTATGATGATGTACATGTACGGTTATTCGAAAGCTACAATGTATTACTTTCGAATTTATGAAATGAAAAGGGGAAAATTTTGGTTTTAAAATATTGTGACTTTCTTGATGATGCCTTATAAGAGAATAAAAAGATTATGATGCCATGTTAAGTGAATGTTGTGATTGAACGTAGCGCACCATTATCATAAGTTATGTATTGGAATGTCCTCAGGTTTTTCGGTATGTACCCTATGGTAACGGGGCTTTACATTGGGTGGTATTAGAGCATGATTTGGCATCCACAAGGACGAAAAGGAATGTTAAGCATGAATATCATGAGAAATAAGGATAACGATTGAAGTTCTTATTTATTATAGGTCATCCTCCATAGGTGATCAAGTGAGAAGGTCAGTTGACATAAAGGACCAAGAATCTGTAGGAGCCAGTAGAGAGTCCTATGTACCTCAATCAGTGGTAATGCCTCTTAGAGTTCCTGAGAGAAGGGAGAGGAGGTGTGATAGGCCATGAAAGTAGGGGGATATGGACTTCTATAGAAGTACAGACCCTGTTGAGGCTGAGAGATGGCTAGAAAGGACAGAGAGAGTTTTCGATCAGATGGATTGTGAGCTGGATGGGAAGTTCGACTATGCAGTTTCTTTACTTCAAGGCCCAGCTTATCAGTGGTGGAAGACTGTCCCAGGTAGTACCACCAAGCCTTGTAACCTAAAGTGGGAAGACTTCCTGAGGGTCTTCAAGGAGAACTACATGCCCAAGATCTACTTAGACAGGAAGATGAAAGAGTTCCTGGATCAGAAGCAGGGTAGAAAATTAGTGGCAGAGTATAAGATCAGGTTCAATGAGTTGATGGGATATGATACTGCTTTGATTCCTACCGAAGAAGATAAGTTTAGAAGATCTGAAGATGAGCTAAACCTGGAGATCAGGACAAGACTAGCGATCTCCAACCTAAGTAGTTTCATGGAGTTGAGAGCTTCTTCGATCAGAATTGAGTAGCTACTAAGAGAGGGACGAGCAGAGTCTGGGCAAGGATCCAGATTGAAGAGGTCCAGTGAGATTGAAAGTGGTTCTAGCAGAAAAATGAGTAAGCGCCAGAACAGAGCTTTCAGACCACCAACTCGATCAAGACAGTCGAGATTCAGACAGAGGGGTGGTTTTGTACAGTCTGGCAGTGGAAGAGGTTCAGCACAGAGTTAGTTACCCCCTTGTGAGCACTATGGAAAGAAACACGGTGGTGAGTGCTGGACATTATCAGGAGCCTATTTTCGATGTGGTTCTCTAGATCATAGAATTAGAGATTGTCCTGTTGTTGCTTGAGCCCAGGCAGGTGTGAGAGGGGGGTAAAGCTACAATCTAGCAAATTTGAGGTTGTGTGACTGGATAGAGAGACTGTGGTAGAGGCAGAGTGAGCACAGGGGTCCTTCTGTCAGGACTGAGGTGCAGAACAGCCGACTGTAGTCTCAGGCCCGAGTCTATGCTATAACTACGCAGGAGGCTCAAAATTCTCCGGATGTTGTATATGATTATGAAGCATTTTCATTGCTAGATCTAAGATCTACGAATTCATTCATCGCACTGCATCTGCCAACTAGGATGCATTGTGATAAAGAGTTACTACAGTATGGATTAGAGGTGAGTACACCAATAGGTACTACTACAATTATAGGGGAGGTCTGCAAGAGATGTTTGATTTGGATTGATCAAACAGAATTGGAGGCAAACTTGATTATGCTACAGCTGAGAGAGATAGATGTTATCATAGGCATAGATTGGCTCACTACTTATAGGGCTATCATAAACTGCTATACCAAGGAGGTAGTACTAGAATCTCCTAATTAGCCAAGAGCAATTTTCAAAGGAATTAGTCAAGCAGTACCAACCAAGTTGATATCCTTCATGAGTGCATTGAAGATGATGCAAGGTGGATGTGAGGCTTATCTGGCCCACGTCATTAATGCTAAAGCTGAGCAGAATGTGCAGGACATTCCTGAGGTTAAGGAATTCTTGGATGTATTTCCCACGGAGCTGTATAGTTTACCTCCAGATTGGGAGACAGATTTTACAATTGATTTAGTTATGGGTGCTGCTCTTATATCCATTCCTCCATATAGGATGGCACCTAAAGAACTAAAGGAGTTGAAGGCTTAGTTATAGGAGTTACTAGAAAAGGGTTTCATTAGACCCAGTGTTTGACTTTAGGGAGCTCCAGTTTTGTTTGTAAAGAAGAAAGATAGGACATTGAGGTTATGCATCGATTATAGGTAACTGAATCGGGTGACAATGAAGAATAAGTACCCGTTGCCTAGAATTCATGATTTTTGTGGTCAATTGTAAGGAGCTCAGGTATTCACTAAGCTGGATTTAAGATCGGGGTAATATCAGTTGAAGATAGTAGAGGCTGATGTACCTAAAAGTGCATTCAGGAGCAGGTATGGGCACTTTGAGTTTTTAGTAGTGCCATTTGGGTTAACTAAGGCCCCAGCAGCATTTATAGCCTTAATGAATAAGGTGTTTCAGCCCTACCTGGACCGCTTTATGATAGTGTTTATTGATGATATTTTGGTGTATTCAAAGAACAGAGAAGAACATGCCAAACATTTAAGAGTAATACTGCAGATTATGAGGGAGAAATAGTTATATGCCAAATTCAATAAGTGTGAATTTTGGCTGGATCAAGTAGTATTTCTAGGACATATAGTGATTGAATAAGGCATACAGGTAGATCCAAAAAAGATAGAGATAGTGACAAATTAGGAAGCTTTGACAAATGTATCAAAAATTCGAAGCTTCCTAGGATTAACTGGATATTACCGAAGGTTTGTTGAGGGGTTTTCTTTGATCTCCCCTCTAACAAAACTTCTGAGGAAGAATGTAGTATTCAGATGGAATGAGGAATGTCAAAAGAGCTTTGAGGAGATGAAGCATCGGTTGACTACGGCACTGGTGTCGACTATTCCATTAGGGACCGGAGGATATGTGGTATATAGTGATGCTTCATATTAAGGATTGGGATATGTATTGATGCAGTATGGCAAGTGATTGCCTATACATCGAGACAATTAAGGTCTCACGAGATTAACTATCTAGTACGTGATTTAGAATTTACTGCAGTTGTCTTTGCTCAAAAGATATAGAGACACTAATTATATAGAGAGATATTCCAAATTTACACTGATTATAAGAGTATGAAGTATCTGTTGAGTCAAAAGGAGTTGAACATGAGAGAAAGAGGATGGATTGAGTTATTAAAGGATTATGATTGCACGATTGAGTACCACCCGGGGAAAGCTAATGTGGTAGCTGATGCTTTAAGTAGAAGGTTTAATATCAGTGCCGCTTAGATTCAGTTATCGAGGTTACCAAACTTGATTCATTTGAGGGATCTAAATGTGGAATTGAATCTGGAGAAAGATGAGGCATTGATTGCCATAATAAATTTGAGACGAATGTTGTATGATAGAATCAAAAAAGTCCAAAGGAAAGATCCTAATATGGTGAAGCTTATAGAGAAAGTGAACATGAGTCCGGATTCTGAGTTTTAGTTGAGGGATGAGACATTGTGGTTGAAAAAAGGCTATGTGTGCCTAATATGGACGATCTGAGGAAAGAAATTCTAGAGGAAGCTCATATGGCCGTATGCATCCTGGTATTACCAAGATTTATAACATGCTGAAGTAGCATTTTTGGTGGCCGGGAATGAAGAAGCAAGTGGCGGAGTATGTTTCTAAGTGTATGACATGCCAGCAGGTTAAGACTGAGCATCAGGATGCAGTAGGGAAGCTGCATTCATTGCCTATTCCAGAGTAGAAACGGTAACAAATTACCATGGACTTCATTATGGGATTGCCTAAGATTCAGAGGCAGAACGATGCTATATAGGTTGTAATGGACCGATTGACTAAGTCAACCCATTTCTTACCAGTGAGAGAGAATAACTCACTAGATCAGTTGGCCCAGAGATATGTGAATGAAGTGGTTAGACTGCATGGGGTTCCAGTGTCCATTGTATCAAACAGGGATCCCAGATTTACTTCAAGATTCTAGAAGAGCTTGCAGTTTGCCATCGGTACTAAGTTGAACTTCAGTACTGCATTTCATCCTCAAACAGCTGGGCAGAGTGAGAGGACAATCAAAACTATTGAGGATATTCTTAGAGCTTGTGTATTGGAGTTCCAAGGAGCTTGGGATCAATATATAGCACTGATAGAGTTTCCTTATAACAACCATTATCACAGTAGTATCGGAATGGCACCATATGAGGCATTGTATGGAAGAAAGTGTCGATCGCCTCTATATTGGGATGAAGAGGGCTTGAGAATGGTTGAAGGCCCAGATTGATACAAGATACTGTGGACAAGGTGAAATTGATCCGAAGCCGAATTAAAGCGACTCAGGATAGATATAAGAGTTATGTGGATCAACATCGAAGGGACATGGAATACAGTATAGGAGATAGAGTATTTTTGAGAGTGTCACCTTGGAGAGGAGTTTTGAGATTCAGTAAAAAGGGCAAGTTGAGCCCTAGGTACATTGGTCCTTATGAGATCATTAAGAGGATAGGAACTTTCGCTTATAAGTTAGCTTTACCGAATGAAATGTCTCAATTACATATTGTGTTTCATGTGAGTATGCTCTGAAGATACCGATCAGATCCAACACATGTGATATCGGCTCAAGAGATTGAGGTTGCTAGTAACCTGAGTTATGTTGAGGAGCTGATTAAGATAGAGGGATCTCAGATCAAGCAGTTGAGGAACCGAGTCATTCCATTGGTGAAAGTCCTTTAGAGTAATCACTCAACTAAGGAAGCAAAGTAGGAAACGGAGGAGCATATGAGGAGACAATATCCTCGCCTGTTCGAACTATCAGGTAAGAATTTTGAGGATGAAATTTCTTTTAAGAAGGTGAGACTTGTAACATCCCGTTACCCTGTTGAGGCTAGAATAGTCGATATGAGAGATTATTAAGAAATTAGAAACTGCATTCATCCTTATGCATAATATGGCAGGCACATATAAGTGATTATTGAACTTTTGCACATGAAAATAATTATACATGTATTCATTGACTTTCTGGGTATAATTGATTTGTAAATGTGATTATATTGAGAATTGTGGTTTTTATATGTTGAACATTGATTTGGAGAGTGTACTTAGTGATTTAGAAATTTTGGTTAATTTTAGTAAATTTCTGAATTTTTGGGTATATTTTGGATTAGGAAAAATGCCAAATGGCAGGACAATTGATGAATGGTAGTAGATGTGATGCTTTATGACAATGTTCAGTATAATTGTCCCGAAAGTGATATGTGGTACTTTATACAAGAATGCAAAGATGTGAATTATATGTCTACATGTTTTATGTGTTGCATGAATTGAGTGAACCATCGATGATGGTTACCTCAACTGAGTCCGCAAAACTCACCCAAAATTGTATGTTGACATTTCTGGATCGAGGGAGGACTTTAGCTACTACGAGACCATACAAGAAGCATAATTCTTGTACTTTTGAGAAGAAAATGTCTCACAGGTCGATCGGCTGAGATTGGAAGGTTAGATAGATCTTTTTATGTATTTCCTCTTTCATGTAGCTTATTTTGTATTAGGTTATAATGATGTACATATATGGTTATTCTAAAGCTACAATATATCACATTCAGATTTATGAAATGAAAAGGGAAAATTTTGGTTTTAAAATATTGTGACTTTCTTGATGATGCCTTATAAGGGAATAAAAAAAATGATGATGCCATGTTAAGTGAATGTTATGATTGAACGTAGTGCACCATTATCATAGGTTATGTACTGGAATGTCCTTAGGGTGTTCAGGTATGTACTCCATGGTAACATGGCGCTACAATAAAAACCTTATGGAGAACTATAAAAGAAAAAATACCCACTGTTGACAGAATAAGTAGGTTTAACTACTTGAAAAACTAATGTAGCCTTTGTAAAATCTAGTTAGAAAGATCCTTATACTTGTATTTCCAATTTAATTCATATGTGGTGCTTAGAAAACAAATCTTTAAAAATGTGCAATCAGTAACCCAACAAAGAAGTGGAAATAAATCATAACATGGAGTGTGAACATTCAACTGTTAGGGAAAGTACAGATGGTGTTACTATATGGCATTATCCTATTTTGTCCTACATATATGGGACGAAAGGAACAAACATATATTCCACAAAACTGAAAGAAGCTATGAACTTTTCATGAATGAACTTGTTAATGCCATTAGGATTCATATAGCTACTTTTGTGACAAATTTGCACTAGATTCAAATTACATTAGTAATTAGTGATGTAGTTATTTTCTATTGTATGTTTTTGCAAATGTCACTATATTTAGCAACCTGTTTACTTTATCTCGTTAAACCTTCTCCTATTGAAAATATTTTTAAAACATTTTGAATGTCAGCCTTTTATGACTTAATTCAATTTTATTTTCTAAAAAAAATCAAATTATACTTTAAACAATCATCAATGAAACTAATTCTTATATGTTCTTAATATTTGTTAACTAGAGTTAAAAACAACTCAAATAACCCAAGTTACCAAATAAACTCACAAGTGCTCTAAATATTCAATTGAGTAGCCTCATAAAAGATTTATAAAGGTCGATAAAGCATAATAACACAAACACAAGTATTAGTTTTCAATTCGGTTAGTTATTTTCCCTATGATCTAAAGACTCTAGCATAGAAATTCACTAAATCCTAGATACTTTATAGATTATAGGTATTAAAAATTATGGATTTAATATCTAATCTAGTTATAGATCCAAATAATAAACTAGTAGGCTTCCTAGCAATCAAGTGACAATTATGCAAAATAATCATAGAAGAACATATAATACTTAAAATAAAATAAAAATAAAAAATAAAATACCATAATTTAATACACCTTAAGCTATCGATTTTCTTTGATCAAGTGAAGAATATTAGCCACATATGCTATGGAAAGGAGAAAAGAGTAGAAGAAAGAGAGAGGAAGAGAGGCAGCTACCTCTCCCAAAACCTAATAAAACATAATGCAAGAAAACTCCCCTAAAAATTAGATATTTTAAACTTTTAAAGTAGGTGTGAATATTTTCCGGTGTGAATATAGCTTGGGATATGATGTCTCAAGCTATATAATTCATTTTTTCTTTCTAAATCTTTATATATACAATACATTCTCTAACATACCCATCTTCATCACTAATTTTGACCTTCATCAGGTCAATAACTACTAAAATTTAAAGTATAATTTTTTTTAAAAAGATCTTTATGATCTTTCTATAGAATCTTGAATTATCTCAATTAAAACTTAAATGAAAAATTTATACTTAATTAAAAAGTAGTGTCGAAATCGTCCAAATTACCTAATTATCTCTTTTTTTCTCCTACCACCTATGTTTATGTCCTAAATAAAAATATAAGCATAATGAGTATATTTATTAGTAAAATAGCTGTTAAAGACTAAATGTTATAAAAAAACAACATAAGATTTTACACTCTTATCTCCTAACTGAAGGCAAGGATATTGACTTTAATTCCTTTTCCTTTATTCCTATTTCCTTAAAAGTGTTGAATAATAAGATATCCACTAAGCTCCTATTGTTAACTAATATTCTCTTAACATCATTTTTAGCTATAGTTGCTTTCTGTATCCATCTTCATGTGGATTAAGTGATTTTGACCTTTCATCATCTTAAATAACTATTTAATTTTGAAGTTTACTCTTTTTACTCGATTATGCCATGATATGGATTTGTTCATTACTCATCCTTATTGAAATCTAGACAGATTTTGGCTTGTACTTAAATTATTTATTAACTCTAATCACTTATCTTGCACATTATATGCGTATTGCGATTTCCTTTTTCATAGCTTTATGATACCTTCTAAATCACATGTTTAGAGCTAGTAATCAATTTTCTACTTTTACTATCTCCTTTTAGGTTTCATTGATATATTAAGATACAATATATTGTTCATAATTATTTTTACCTTTTTTTAACGAATAGTGGTATTTCTCTTATGGAGTTTTTATATTCCTCTAATTTATGTATTTCCTTTCCCTCTATTAGATTTCTTCAAATGTTTAAGCATTTTTCATTTGTAGTAATCTCCACAAGGGTTGATATTTCTCCAATCCTTTCTTGAAAGCAATAAATATAGAATAATTCAAATTGGGAACTTAAGTTATCTCTAAGTTGAATCTCTTTTTACAATATATTATTGAGTCTCCTATCTTTAGATAACTTCAAAAAGTGAAACTATATAAGTAGACTCATATTTATTATTTGTAAAATGCATCTCAAATTTTGTTTTTTACTTATCTAACTTTAGTTATTGAACCACAATAAGCATCTAGTATAAATCCCATTTTGACCCAATTAATGTTGAATAAAATTCCTTACACTATTATATTTTAGCTCTGTATAGATCCATATTCTCCTTTGATTGGGTGTTAGTTGTGTGTAAGTTTTAATATGTAATAGCCAGTTTCCAAAACTTATTGATGGTTAGAATGTTAGAATTTTGATTCACATCATTTTATAATTAATGAGGTGCATTTCATTCACATGCATAACATGAGCATGTATACACACATAAATGTTGAATTGGAAAAAAATTGAAAAGATTGTATGTGTACTCAATTGACATATTCCAGGGGTATAAAAGGTTTAAAATGATTCTAATATGATTGTGTATTGTTTATGTCTTGAATTTTGGTTTGATGGATTGCAATTAGTAATTTTAATTGTTACAATTGGAAAAGTGATGAATTAAAATGTAAATTTAAGTCTAGGAAAAATGTTAAATGGCAAGACAAGTTGACATGTGAGAAATTAGGTTGACCAGGCCTATGAAATAAGGACACATGGCAGTGAAATTGAGTGACAAATGGTTTAAAAAACTAAGTGATAAATGGACTAGTTATTTAACTGACATTTGATAGTTTAAGAAGAGGACATATTGCATGGTCCTTTATTTGACAAATGTCTCAACCCTCACCACACACCTATACCCCATGACCCACACACATGGATGGCTATCTTCTCTCTTTTTTTTTGGACATGCTATTTTCTTCTTCCTTCTCTTATTACCGACATACATACACAACCTCACAACCTTTAGTTTTTACCTAAATTCTATACTTTGCCACTCCAATATTCTATTGTCTTCTTGTTGCTGAAATCATTCTACTCCCATCTTGTTCTTGGAATTGTTTTTGCATGCATGGAAGGCTGGGTTAGCTTGATAATTGAGGAGGTACTTGAGCTGATAAAAAAGGTAAAATACTGATCTCTTGTGATATGAAATAATAAAACTTGATGATGACTGAACTAGGGATTGATTGATTGATTGACGTATTGGTGTTAAATGTGTGTTGGGAAAATAATGTATGAATCATAGTTTCTGTTTTATTTAGCATGTACGAAAAACAATAGTTTATGAGTTATTAAATGAATGATTTTGAGGTAGAAATTGAGATGAAATTGATGAGGAATTGAGGAATAATTAAGGTATAATTGAGATATAATTAATGAACTGTTATGAAGGTGTTTTGAATTTGATATGAAAGAGTTCTCTTTTGAATATGGAAAAACTCAGGGATGTTAGTGTACATGTAAGAATAACTGTTAGGGACATAAAAGAATAGAATTTAGAGAGATTTAATGTAACCAAGATGGGAGCTATATTAATATGAATTAAAATAGCTTTTGAAAGTATGAATGTGTTAATGATGATCCTAAATAGATGAAATTCATGAAGAATTGAGGGAACTTGGATAGTGAACTAACTGGGGCACTCATCCCACGATTGTGGGAAGGTCCCCCATGATCTTGGCTAAAGCTTTGAAATGATAATTTCAGTTTTGTGAATTTGTTGGACCAAATGAGGATAAGTCACTCTACATTAGTGTATTTGGACTTGATTAAGGCTTGAAATGAACCTAGATTGTTGCTTAATTAATTGTTTAAGGGTTTAATAATTTTAGGTTATTAATTGATGTCATTACTTAATGAATGGATTGTCATGATATGAATGTATTTAAATCTGGAAATTATGAGTTGTTAAAAGAATAAAGGTGTTATTATGAATCCAAATATGATGTAAAGGATATGAGTAACGTGTATTAGGTACGAATGAATGAGAATGTCTATTGCTAGAAAAGGTTGATGAATGTATGATTGATGAATTTAGAGTAATCAAACTTACTCAAGCTATAAACTTGAATGCAAAGTGGTAATATACAAGCTATAATAATTAAATGGTCAAGATTTGTGATTACATACCCAGAAAGGACAATTGAGCATGCATTGAACATAACACATATATATGTGCATGATTGTGTATTCATATGATTGAACAAATTAGTGATTGTGAACTATGTGTGTATTACTTGACTTGTAATATCTGGTTTTCTAAAACATATGTAGGGTTCAACTCTAGATCAATGTGAGTTCAACTCTAGATCATTGTGAATGAGTGATAGAATTTAGAATTTAAAAAAATGCATTTCATTTGTATAACATACATACATTAATTGTAATTTGTACACATTACAAGTTAGTCTATGCACTTAATTGATATGTCCCGGGGTATGAAAAACGTTAAGTGAAAATAAGGTGAATTGAATTATTATGTCTTAAATTTTGGTTTGATTTAATTACAATTGGTAATTTGGAATTGATTGTGATTAATTAGGAGATTATTTAATTAATATGTACATTTGGATTAGGTTAAATGCCAAGTGGTAGGATAAATTGATACATAAAAAATTAGGGTGATTAAGCCTATAATTGAGTGACATTTAGCATAGTTAAATGAGTGACAAATCGACTAGTAATTAATTGACAATCGAATCAATTATTATGTGACATGTAGACCAATAATTAGCAGACATGTGGACTGATTAATTGGTGACTAATGGCAGCATCTTAAGGAGATTAGTGGTAGCTTAATTAAGGAACAAACACTTAACATTCCACAAGACACATGCCTAGGTAAATTGGTGACACCTAGCATGTGATGTAGCAAGTTTCTGCAGCTGAGTTTTGCTACTTCTTTCCTTTGTTTCCTTCATCGAAATTGCTCCTTCTTTTCTCTAACTTTTTCTTGAACCCTAGCGAAGTTTTTACACTAAAACCATACGTACATCTTACACCAATTAGCCAAGAAATATGTTGAAAGTGGTGTTCAACTTGTTGCCAAAAACCTGATCATCTTCACCTTGGAATTGTGTTAATTTTGCTTGCTTGGAAGGATTGGTTAATCTGGAATTTTGAATTGAATTGAAATAATAAAAAGTAAGTGGCAATTTGATCTTTACGGCATGATTAATAGAATGAGAATGATGCTTGAAGTGGAATAAAATGCATGTGATATTGGTGATGATATGTACCATAAAATGTTGCATGAACTTGGAAGTTTTATGCTTGTTTCTGGAGTATGAAAATCTTGGCATTATAGGTTGAATTATGTTTGAATTAGATCTGGATTTTTTGTATAAAAGGTGTATTTATGCTAAAGGAAGATGTCAATATAGTGTTCTTGAATTGGGAAAGAATTAGGACTATATATATGACAATGTATGATAATTTATGGTTTGATTTGTTGATAAATGAAAGACTATGATTTGTAAGTTGTTAATTGATTAAGTTTGAGCTGAAATTGAAGATGATATTGATGAGGGATTGGGGTTTGATTCAGGACTAATAGAGGTATAATTGATAAACTATAAAGAAGATGTTTTAACTTTGGTATAAAGATGTCAAAAATCTGGAAAATTTGGAGAAAAGGGCAGGCCACGATCGTGGCACGCATCCCATGATCATGGATAAAAGCAATATCTTCTGTCACGATTATGGGGAGGTACCCCATGATCATAGGAAATGGTTTTACATGGTAATGTTTGATTGGTTCAATGGTGAACCAATTAAGGATAAGATACTTAACTATGATGCATTTGGATTGATTGGGACTTAAAATGAACCTAATTTGATGTTGGAAAAGTTGGTTAAATGTGTGATAAGTTTTTATTAATAATTGGTTTTATACTTTAAGGAAAAGAATGTTTGATAATAATGTATCTAAGTCTGGAATGGAGTGCTAAAGGAATGAAAATGTTCATATGAATACAAATGTATTGCAAAGGTTATAAATAATACGTTAGGAATGAATGAATGAGAATTGGGAATTATGTGGTTATTTGTAATGCTAGAAAAGAGTTAGTAAATGTATGGTTAATGAATTGAGCATGATCAAGTGTACTTAAGGTATTAACCTAATTGCAAATAAGCTATGATATATAAATAATCATGAATTATGATTAAGGAAACATACCCAGGAAAGTCATCGAGTATGCATTGAATATAGAACATATATATATATGTATAATTAAATATGTATTTGTTTTATCACTTTAGTTGTAACACCTACATACCCCTTAGAAGGATACGCAAATGCCACACAAAACATAATTAAAGCATGCCAAACACTCCAAACACTTCTGGAAACTCAAACAAACATACATTACATATCAATAGATGTTGTTGTAAAAAAAACATATCAACCATATTGTACTATTCTAAATACATGTCATAAGTTCCAAATTCATACTATATTGAGGTTATTACAAATCAATAAACAAAACACAAAATACAACATGACTTAATACATTGAAATACACTTTAAACATAAACACAAATATACATCTTCCAAAACAAAACACATCCTTCTTTAGCCACTGTGATTGTCCCAGCCTTAGAACCTATATGGAGGCAAAACAGCCATGCTAAGCATATAGCTTAGTGGGGAATAACAAAACAAGATATAATCTGATGATTATTTTTAACAATCATCTAACATTCATATGCACTGAATCATGTCAAATCACATAAAAACTTTAATTTTTCACATTAAAGAACATTCCAATATTATTGCATTAGAACGAAATATAACATATCATATCAGAACAGGATAAACTTGCTTCGGAACAAAATTTACAAGTATCCGAACAGAATATTATAATAATAAAACAAAACTTTAAGTATCAAAACAGAACTTGATTGTGTGAGAACATAACCTGATTATATTATAACAGAATTTAGTTGTTTCAGAGCTGAACTTAGCTTATATCATAATACAAAACAAGTTAACCTGCTAATCTTTCTATAAAAGTGGGTAACAGGACCAAAACAGGAAATACCTATGATTGTTATCATAGAATAGGAGAGACTTATGTTTGAGTAACAGGAGACACCGAAGTGTCAATATCAGGAGTCATTAGTGTGTCAATATCAGGAGACACCGAAGTGTCACAAGAGCAACTACAGGCCCTTCTAGGCATGCCTATTTACCCACGACTAAGACTTGGCAATTTTAAAACAACCATTTCAGGTTTTAGAGTCAAATGCAAAAGATGTAGTGCCTAACATATGTATTTATTCCACTTTCATCAAATTGAACATACACAAGCACA
Source organism: Erythroxylum longipes (assembly GCA_027563885.1). NCBI lineage: Eukaryota > Viridiplantae > Streptophyta > Magnoliopsida > Malpighiales > Erythroxylaceae > Erythroxylum > Erythroxylum longipes. The sequence goes on along the minus strand of JAOQMS010000004.1, from coordinate 5,629,278 downwards.
TCCAATTAATCGTACCTTGTGAGCATAAACATTTGTAATAATGTACCATTAAATGTGTTATGTATTTACACATTAGATATAATTACACAAATCTCCAATGCATAAACAATCATATTGAATTCACATCGCATAAACCCTTTGAAACACACTTGTATTCATAAGGACACATTCATCCTTAAACACACCATACATTTCAACTTGAAAAACATTATTTATTGACCACACATTCTTTAAGTAATTACCTCAATTATCAATCCATAACTAAATTAACTTTTACTCAATTAATCTAACATTATCTAAGTTCATTTTCAACCTTAATTAAGTTCAATTAAACCATTATTAAGTACCTTAACCTTATATAGTTAGACAATTATCAAAAACAAACATTTTCTCCTTCCCAAGTACTGCCCACGATTGTGGGGTACCTCCCCACGATCGTGATAGAAGCTATTGCATCTACCTACAATCATGGGATGGGTGCCACGATCATCACCTACCCTTTTTCCTACACATTTTCTAGATTGAACACCTTCATTCCAAATTCCAAACACCTTCATTTCAATCCATATATCATATCTCAATTATACCTTAACTATATTTCAATTCCTTATCAAATTCATATCCAAACCCAATTCAAAAATCATTCATTAAACAAATCACAACTCATTATCTTACATACATCAAAAGCAAAATAGAATTTGTCAAACAATAATTATTTTTCTAGCACTCAATTATCAACATCACAATACATATTTCATACCAATTCAACTATCATAAAACTGGTATTAATACATTCTATCAAGTTTAGAATTCCTTTACCTATTTAACTTCAAATTTCAACTCCAAAGAACCAGCTAATCAACACAACCTCAAGGTGAAAACAAGGTGATTTTCAGACAAGATCAAGGACAACAATTAGCTATTTTTCTTGATTATTTTGTGAAGGATTAAAATATATGTTTCATACAATAATTTGACTAAGGTTTAACCAAAATTCAAAGAGAACAAGGAGGAGTTTCGGTGGTGAAACAAAAGGGAAAGACAACAGAAACTTGTTGCTGGGATTTGCCCCTTCAACATGCTAGGTGTCATCAAATTACTTAAGCATGTGTCAATTAACATGTAATGCCATGTATCAATTGATTATATGACCACTAATCTCCTCAAAATGCTGCCATTTGTCACCAATTAATTAGTCCATATGTTCCAAATAATTAGTCCACATGTCACATAATAATTGGTCCATTTTTCAGTTATTTCCTAGTCCACTTGTCACACATTTAACTTTGCCAAATGTCACTCAATTATATGCTTAATAACCCTAATTTTTCATTTATCAAAGTATTCTACCACTTGATATTTTCCTGATCCAAATGTCCATTTTATTACATCAATTTTTTAATGGCAACCTAACTCACTAAATATGATCAATTAAACTAAATTTCAAGGCATATGCAATTTACAATCATATCGCAATTTTAACACCTTTCACATATATTTTCATGAATATGGAACATTTCAACTAGGGTATAATTTGGAGCCTTACAATTCTCTCACCCTTAAAAGAATTTCATCCTCAAAATTCATACCTAATGAGAATAGCTGAGGGTATTGAGTTTTCATTGTTGATTCTAGCTCCCAAGTTGCTTCCTTAAGTCTACAATATTGTTAGAGTACTTTAACTAAAGGTATTTGCTTATTTCTGAGTTGTCGGACTTCTCTGGTGAAAATAGACACAGGCCACTTTTCTTAAGTCAAATCTGGTTGTACTTGAATTTCTTGTATAGGAATCTTATGTGTATCATTAGACTGATATTTTCTCAACATGGAAACATAAAACACATCATGCAACTTGGTCAATTCTTCAAGAAGAGCTAATTGATAAGCTACTGGTCTAACTCTCTCAAGAATCTAATAACGACCAATAAAAATCGGGCTGATCTTACCTTTCTTCCTAAACCGAAGTATGTGTTTCTATGGCGATACTTTCAGGAATACCTTATCACCTACTTGATACTCAATATCTTTTCCTTTTAAATCGGCGTAGGACTTATGCTTATTACCGGCATCTTTTAATATTTGTTGGATTACTTAAACTTTCTTTTTAGTACCATCTTATTTTCATTTAATTCGATTCAACATATTGAAGTTCTACACCTCTTACCATATAGAGCTTTATAAGGCGCCATGTCAATACTAATCTGATAATTATTGTTGTAAGCAAACTCCATTAAAGAAAGAAAGTTTTCCTAACTTTTTGGGAATTCTAACACACAGCTCCAAAGCATATATTCCAATATCTGGATAACCCGTTCAGATTGTCCATCTGTCTGGGATGGAAAGTGGTATAGAACTTGACTTGCAGACTTTTCCAGAATCTCGAAGTAAATCGAGGATCACGTTCAGAAATAATAAATAGTGGCACCTTATGCAACCTCACTATCTCATTCATATATAGTTCTGCAAGCCTATCCAATGAATAGTCAGGATGAACAGGCAGAAAGTGAGTAGACTTGGTGAACTTATTAACAATCACCCATATAGCATCATGCTTCTTTTGAGTGAGAGGAAGTCTAGTGACAAAATCTATAGTAACGTTATCCCATTTCCATTGTGGAATCGAAATAGGATGTAACAAACCAGATGGAACTTAGTACTCAACTTTAATTTGCTGACATGTCAAACATTTCGATACATAATCCACTACATCACGTTTCATACCTGATCACCAATAATGCTGCTTCAGATCTTGATACACATTATTTCCACTAGGATGCATTGTAAAGACAGTATTATGGGCCTCAAACAATAACTTTCTCTTCAATTCGTCATTAGCTGGCACACACAATCTATCTTTATAATACAGATCACCATCTCCTTTCACAAAAAAAAATTGGTTGTTTGCTTTCCTAAGTCGTCAAAATAAGTTGTTGCAACTTATCATCAACTTTTTAAGCATCACAAATTTCTTGCCTCAAGGTAGCCTTAGCTTTCAATTGAGCTATTAAAGGCTTATTAGATATAAATATTCTTTCACTCTGTTACACTGATAATGCTGAAATAGACTTCCTATTCAAAGCATTAGCCATGACATTAGCCTTACCCAGATGGTAATCCACAATGCAGTCATAATCTTTAAATAGTTCCAACCAACATCGTTGTCTCAAATTAAGTTCCTTTTGAGTAAGCAGGTACTTCAAACTTTTATGATCAGTAAACATCCTACACTTTTCACCATACAAGTAGTGCCGCCATATTTTCAAAGCAAACACTACCGCTGAAAGTTCAAGATCATGTGTAGCGTAGTTCTGTTCATGAGGCTTCAGTTGCCTAGAGGCATATCCAACTACCTTTCCATCTTGCATCAAAACATAACCCAAAACATTTTTAGATGCATCACTAAACATAACATACCCCTTACTAGAAAAAGGTTGAGCCAATACAAGAGCTTCAGTAGGAATTGTTTTTAGTTAATCAAAACTAGTTTGACATTTAGCAGACCATTCATACTTCACTCCTTTTCTTAGTAGTTTAGTCAAAACAGATGCTACCATCGAGAATCCCTTCACAAATCGGTGATAGTAACCTACCAAACCCAGAAAACTTCTCATTTCTGTCATACTCTATGGTGGCTTGCAGTTAACAATTGCTTCAATCTTACTAGGATCAACTCTAAGCCTTTGAGAATAAATCATATGTCCTATAAAGATACCTCTTGAAGCTAGAAATCATACTTGTTCAACTTAGCATACAAATGCTTTTCCCGTAGGGTTTGTAACACAACCTGCAGATGATCATCATGATCATGTTTATTCTTGGAATAGATCAAGATATCATCTATAAACACCACTACAAACTAATCTAAATAAGGCCTAAACACTCTATTCATCAGATCCATGAATATAGCTGGAGCATTAGTTAACCCGAATGGCATTACCAAGAATTCATAATGTCCATAATAGGTCCTGAATGTAGCCTTCAGAACATACACATCCTTTACCTAAAGTTGATAGTATCCTGATCGCAGATCTATCTTTGAAAATACTCCTGCATCTTTCAATTGATCAAACAGATATTTTATCCTTGGCAACAGATACTTATTCTTCACGGTGACTCTATTCAGTTGCTTGTAATCAATGCACTTCCGGAGAGTACCATCTTCTTCTTAACAACCAAAATTAGTGCTCCCTAGGGTGAGACACTAGGTCAAATGAATCCCTTATTTGGTAGCTCTTGCAATTGATCCTTCAACTCCTTCAATTCAGTAGGAGCCATTCTGTATGGTCCTCTGGATATAGGAGCAATGCCAAGCATAACTTCAATAGACAACTCTACTTCCCTTTCAAGAGGGAGTCTGGATAGTTCTTCAGAAATATCTTATAGTTTAACACTCTCTTTTCTATAATCAAACACAAAAGCTAAATAAGCTTCACACCTCTTCCTAAAGAACTTTCAAGCTTGCATAATAGATATTACATTAATTAGAGAACCAGTGTGGATGCCATACATTACTATTTTAGATTGATCACGTTTCCTAACCACAACTATCTTAGCACTATAGTCAACCACTGCCTGATGCTTGGATAACCAATCCATACCCAAAATCAAATCAAATTCATAAAAGGACAATCTAATCAGATCCACTATATAACAGGACAATTTCTATAAACCTAATTAACTAACACACTACTTCCCAGAGGATTGGTTATATGAATATCATACTATAACTGGTCTACAAGCATCACTTTATCAGAAATTTATCCAACACAAATATAAGAATAAATGGATCCAGGATCAATCAAAGCATACATTTCAAAATCAAAGCGAAAAATTGTACCCTCAATAACTTCAGGTGCATCTTGATCCTCATAAGCTTTCAAAGCATAAGCTCAAGTTGTAGCAGATAGCACAGCAGGTCGATCAACAGTTTCTAATACAGTACTTAAATTAGGTCTAATCTATCCAAATCCTCCACGACCTCTACCGCGTCCTCTATTTCTAGCAGATGCATGAGAAACCTCTCTACTAGCTTGTGATGTCTAAGGCTATCTCATAGGACAATTGGCTATCAAATGCTCAATGCTACCACATTGAGAACATGGACCCGTTGCTCTCCAACAAGTACCCTAATGATGTTTAGAGTAATGAGGGCACTCTAGAGCACCAGAACCTCAGCCCACAAAAGAACCCCTACCAGAATCAGCCGATAAGGGAAAATCTTATCACCTTCCCATAGTTACAGATCTATGTGTAAATTCTTTAGAAATGAAGGCATCTTCATGACTTCTCTTACTCGAGGACTAACCTCCTCTAATAAAACCTTTTGCTTCTAACCATCTTTTGCTTCTCTATCTTCATGGAAACTTGTACCAGCTAATGGTAACTCACTTGCTGTAAGATAGCAATTACTGCCATATGATCTTTGATCGAATTATTTAAACCATCTTCAAATTGATGACACCGGAACTCCTCAGTAAATACAGGTTCAGCTACATACTTATTGAGTCGATTAAATTCTCTTATCATACTAAGCAACAGACAGGTTTCTCTACTTTAGGTTCAAAAACTACTTCCATTTCTCCTTTCTATGGTTTCTGACATATACTTGGCTTTAAATTCTTGGGAAAAGAAATCCCAAGTCAAAAGCTCCAGTAACTGAGGACATCTCAGAACAAACTTCCACCATTCATAGGCTGCTCCTTGAAAAAGGGATACAACACAGTGTACCATCCGTTCAGGTAGGCAACTAATTTCATTTAATACCCTCTTCACTTTTTCTAATCAAAAATTTTCCTTTTTAGACTCATTTAGAGATGTTCCAATAAATTCCTTAGCTCCACACTTCCGCAACTAATCAATAAAAGCTTTGGTTATGGTTATATGATGTAATAACGTTGGCATATCTTATGGCAGCTTAACTAAAGTATCCCCTTGAGCTGGAAGTGGAGGAGGTGGAACTTCAGCTTCACATCGATTGACCCCAAAGGATCCTGATATAGATGGACGAGATCACGCAGGATTATTACTCTCTTCAACATCGTCAATAGCTTCTTGAGATCTTTCCATACTCAAATCTAAAATCAAAACATGGGACAACTCGAATTAGGCCAAACACAACTCTTATATCTAAGTATAAACAATAGTTAAGCACTAGTTAAACCAGAATTGCCTAAACCATGCTCTGATACCAAACAATATAACACCCACATACCCCCTAGAAGGATATGCAAATGCCACACAAAACAAAATTAAAACATGCCAAACCCTCCAAAAACTTCTCTAAACTCAAACAAACATACATTATATATCATTAGATCTTCTTATCAGAACCTACATGGAGGCAAAACCATCGTGCTAAGCGTATCACTTAGTGGTGAATAACTAAACAAGATGTAATCTGATAACTATTTTTAACAATCGTCTAACATTCACATACACTGAATTATGTGAAATCACATAAACATTTAATGGTTCACATTAAAGAACATTCTAATATTATTGCATCAAAACATAATATAACATATCAGAACAGGATATGCATGATTCATAAAAAAATTTACAATTATCTAAACAAAATATCATAATAACAAAACAAAACTTTAAGTATCATAACAGAACTTGATTGTGTCAGAACATACCCAAATTATATCAGAACTTAATTTAGCTGTTTTAGAGCTGAACTTAGCTTATATCAAAATTAATATATATCATAATACAAAAAAAGTTAGCCTGCTAATCTTTTTAGATAAGTGGGTAGCAAGACCAGAACAAGAGATACCTATGATTGGAATCACAGAACAGGAGAGACTTATGTCTCAATAATAGGAGACCCTGAAGTGTCAATATCAGGAGATACCAAAGTGTCAATATCAGGAGACACTAAAGTATCACAGGAGCAGTTGTAGACCCTTCTAGGCATGCTTCTTTACCCGCAACTAAGACTTGGTAATTTTAAAACAATCATTTCAGGTTTAAGAATCATATGCAAAATATGTAGTGCCTAACATATGTCCTTATTCCAATTTACTCAAATTGAAAATATATATGCACATCTAATTAATCATACCTTGTGATCATAAACATTTGTAATAATGTACCATTCAATGTGCTATGTATTTACACATTATATATAATTACACAAATTTTCAATTCATAAACAATCATATTTAATTCACATCGTATAAACCCTTTAAAACACACTTGTATTCATAAGGACACATTCACCCTTAAACACACGATACATTTAAACCTTAAACACATTATTCACTAGCCACACATTTTTTAATTAATTACCTCAATTAACATTCCATAACTAAATTAACATTTACTCAATTAATCTAACATCATCTAGGTTCATTTTCAACCTCCATTAAGTTCAATTAAACCATCATTAAGTACCTTAACCTTATATAGTCTAATAACTATCTAAAACCAACATTTTCTCCATCCTAAATACTGCCTATGATCTTAGGGTACCTCTCCAAGATCATGACAAAAGCTACTACATCTGCCCATGATTGTGGGATGGGTGCCACGATTGTGGCCTACCCATTTTCCTACACATTTTCCAAACTTAACACCTTCATTCCAACTTCCAAACACCTTCATTTCAATCCATATATCTTATATCAATTATACCTTAACTATATTTCAATTCCTTATCAAATTCATATCCAAACCCAATTTAAAAATCATTCATTAAACAACTCACAACTCATTATCTTATATACATCAAAAAAAAAAAGAATTGTCCAAACAAGAATTATTTTTCCAACACTCAATTATCAACATCACAACACATATTTCATGCCAATTTAACTATAATAAAATTGGTATTAATACATGCTATAAAGTTTAGAATTCCCCTACCTATTTAAGTTCAAATTTCAACTCCAAATAACCAGCTAATCAACACAACCTCAGAGTGAAAATAAGGTAATTTTCGAACAAGATTAATGACAAAAATTAGCTAGTTTTCATTATTATTTTGTGAAGGATTGACATGTATGTTTCGTGAAACAATTTGGCTAGGGTTTAACCAGAATTCAGAGACAAAGAAGAGGAGTTTCAGTGGTAAAACAAAGGGGAAAGACAATAGAAACTTGCTACTAGGATTTGCCCCTTTAATATGTTAGGTGTCTTCAAATTACTTAAGCATGTGTCAATTAGCTTGTAATCCAATGTATCAATTGATTATACTGCCACTAATCTCTTTAAAATGCTACCATTTGTCACCAATTAATTAGTCCATATGTCTCCAAATAATTAGTCCACATGTCACATAATAATTGGTCCATTTGTCAGTTATTTCCTAGTCCACTTGTAACAGATTTAACTATGCCAAATGTCACTCAATTATATGCTTAATAACCCTAATTTTCATGTATCAAATTATTCTACCACTTGATATTTTCCTAATCCAAATGTCCATTTTATTACATAAATTTTCTAATGGGAACAAAAATCGCAACTCACTAAGTATGATCCATTAAACTAAATTTCAAGACATCTACAATTTATAATCATATCACAATTTTAACACCTATCACATATACTTTCATGAATATGTAATATTTCAACTAGGGTATAATTTGGGGCCTTACATTAGTAATGTGTACAATGTGTGTGTATTTAGACACTCAAGTCAAACACTGATAGTTGCAATTTGCATTGTGTTTTAGGGTTTGATTTGTTAAGTAATTAGTGTTATTTTGAGTGTTTAGTGTGTATTTAGGTTGCAATTGTGTTAGTTTATGTGTTTAATTGTTTTTATAGGTTAGTATGAATCTTTGAGCTTAATTTGTATATTTTTGAGGTACCTTGATGTGTGTGCTAGTGTTGCAGAGTAAACAGGGAAGAACGTGAAGATTTAAACAGTTTCAGGCTAAAAGACATAGGCCACAATCGTGCACATTGGCCACGATAGTGACAGAAGAGGAAGAGCCAAAGTAGCTAGGCCACGATCGTGCACCAGGGGCCATGATCATGACAGAGAGCATTAAGTCAAGCCACAATCGTGCACTTCAGGCCATGATCGTGACATAAAGGTTAAAGTGCCAACCACGATCATGCCCTTCGTTGGGCTGACACAAAAACTCAAATTTTGGGTGATTTTTTAGACTATTTGGACCCCAAGTTTGACCTAGGGCTGCTACAGAATAAATAGAACAATACCTAGCAGCTACCAGTAGGTATTAGAGAGCCGAGAGCTTTGCAAAAGAGAGATTCTACTGAAAATTCGAGAGAGACCTAGATAAAGATCAGGCGATCGAGGAAGGAGACGAAGGAAGAGAGGCACGAAGAAATGCTTGATGTGAAGTACTTCCCGAAATAGGTGGTTTCCCACAGTCGCGACCTTCGAGATCCATTCTAACATTATTTTCTAGTTTTTATTTCGATTTCATTGATATACGAGATTTGGAGATTGATTAGAAATATTGTTATTGAGTGTTGATTTGTTTATCTAAACTCACCTTTGGGTTTTTTTCCTTGAGATTAATAAAATTTATTTGATTGTGTTATTATTCAATTTAATTGTGATTCAATTTGATTCTTCCTAACTTGGCAATAAACTAAGAGGGTGAGCTGGTGAAAATCATCGATTTAGGTTAATGACAGTTAGGTAAATCGATAGTTAGAGAATTGAATTAAACCGGTAGAGTTGTGTAACGAGAGATCAGCATAGATTCTCAATAGGTTAACAGACAACATTAGAACTAATTTAGGTTTTGGACCTACAGATCGAGAGATCACAATTTCCATAATTTGAATTAGGGATTATTAATTAGTGTTAAGAATTATAACTCGAGAGAGAATAATTCACCCTAGGATCGACTGGGCCCGTTAAATCAGAAATTACATAATTGGGTATATTTTCTTTAATTTCGAATAAATTTCCCCTTTCTATCAATTGGTCACTTCTAGGTTGAAATTCACATTATTTGTATGAGTTGGCTTTTGTTCATTTTGTTGGTGCTTTAATTTCTAATATGATTCTTGATTAATTTTAATTTCTACAGTAGTTGTTAATTAGGTATTGTGAGCTTAGCTGTTGTTGGATTTTAGGACTAGTTCTCTTTCTCGTGGGATCGACACCTTAGGTACTACGTGAATAACCCTGCACTTGCGGAATTTACCTAGGTTATAAATATTAAAACTTAGCGTGTGTAACCTCAGGCGAACAAGTTTTTGGCACCGTTGTAGGGGAAGGTAATTTAGTTCTTTATTCTAAGGCTTTTCCACTAACTTTTTCTTTTATTAAAAAAATTTGGGGCATAAAGTAAAGACACATCGAGACATCTTAGAATGGGATATCTGAAGAGTTGAATGCTAAATAATGATGGAAGATAGATATTATAGGGAGCAAGGAAATTTTGAGAATTACAATGAGTCGCAATATGGTTGGAGAAATAACTACCCTTATTGGACCATGTACACTTCAGTGTGGCAGAACCACCCAGATTTCTATTGGTCCAACAATACAAGTACTCACATGGGACACCAAGATCTATTTGAATTTCAACATGACGAATCCAGTTCATGGGATTCTAAATTGGACAAGATCTTGGATAAGCTCACAGACATGGAAGAAGGGCAAAAGAGACTAGAAGAACAAATTGATCAAGTGATAAAAAATCATGTCACTGCTATTCTTAACTTGGAGATTTAAGTAAGATAGCTTTACCATGAATTTTGTAAGAAAATTATGGAAGACTTTTTGAGAAAAATTGGAATTAAAACAACTAGAGCAATACGAGGCTATCACACTTAGGAATGGGGTAGAGCAAGAAGAACCAGAGGAAGACCATGCCGAACCCCAATTCATTGGCAACCAAAAGATGATGGAAGTGTACCAGGAAAAGAACTCCAATCCTTTTTATTATTCATCAGTCCTGGATATACCATATGTGAAAATCGAAAATTCTTGGGTAAATGTCCATACAAAGAACCCTATCCTTTGGATTGATCATGATGAAGAGACATTCCACATGAATGATGTATTTAAGAATTCGAAGGTTAGTAGCTCATTCAGGATAATTGATGAATTCAAATCTTATGATGAACAAGAGGATGATGAACAGATGATAGCAGACATCAAGTTTGAAGAAGCGATAAAGGTCTTTATTCATAAAGCGGAAGAAGCAAAGGAGATGAAGGTGATGAAGGAAGAAGGAGAGAAAATTCACCTTCGTACAGGACAAACTGTTAGATTCGATGGAAGATTCAGGGAGTTTCATTATTCCTTATTTTATTGACAGTCTGTTAGCAAAAAGGACATTACTGAAATTAATTGTTTTTCATAATTTTATCAATATTGCCCGTTTGATCATCTTGCAATTTCTAGCTTTCTCAGGGGCTACAAAAATGATGTTGAATGAAAAGGGTGGAAACAAGCCACTCATAATTGATCCTGACTGAGTTTTAAAGGATGAAGGTCAAGCTAATGACCATAAATTAGCACATTTAGTAGTAGTTTTAAATTGTTGTATTGTTAGGTTTGTTTTAAATTCTTAAATAAGTTGTGAATAATTTGGAATGGTTTAGAGTGCTAATTCTTTTGTTCTATTAACTCACTTATAAGATAGGGAAACATTTTCAATGTCAAGCTGATTTGGTCTCAACACTATATCCATCACCACCTCTTTCACCATAAACGATTTCGTGTTCTAACCCTTTTCGTTTCATTTTGTGTTAGTATTTCTTCTTATGTTTGTTTTATATTGTGTTTATTTCCCTCGAGTGTGTGCTCTCTTCTCACAATGAGGACAATGTGTTGTTCAAGTGTGGGGAGGGATTCTGTGTTTTTCTTTTGTATGTAAATTTTGCAAACTGTATGATAGTATTAGGTTGCACAATGTGAAGTATGTGAATGTCTCAATAGCTTAGATTGAGTGATTTTTCTTTAATTTTGTACATAGTTTATTAGGTTGTGAACAATCATTAGCCTGCGAAATTAGTGAATTAGGGGGCCTTTGGATAAATATACAACCTAATTAGGACTTAGTGTAAATTTAGCACCCCTATAGATTGTCACATTCATTCATAATTTGAGGCCTTTTAGGTTAAGTAGCTCAACTAGTATTTTTCATGGAAACGAATAGCTAAAAGCAACAAGGTAGGCATAAAAAAAGGGTTTAATAAGTGTTTAATAATCACTATTCTGCTGACCTTCGGGTTATGAATAGAGCTACTATCGAGTTGAAAATGTGATGTAGTTAAGTAACCAGATCGACACGCATCACCAATGTGTGCCTTCGCGTAAAAAGGCTATAATGACGTTTCAACCAAGCTGTTAATAAACAACTTAGTCGAGTAACTGGATCGACATTCATCACAAATGTTTGCCTCTGAGTAAAAGGCTAAGCCTTGAGTTAAAAAATAATAAATAAAAAAGTAAAAATAAAATTTATGTGTTTAAATAAAACCTACCAAACTTGTAATAGGCTTGAAGTTTCATGTAACTATACCTAGGAATAGTTACCAAGTCTGAGGAACCGAAAAATTATTAATATGTGTGCACAATTGAAATGGGTAAATTGGTTAACACTTGGTATTGAGTAAGTTGTATATTTAGTTCAAAGCCCGCAGATGCATATTTTTGCATGTTAATGATTTGACGTAATTCGAATGGGTGTGTCAAAGATTAAATTGAGTTTATAGAGATTAGAGCCATTGCCACATTATTGCATGGTGTGTATGTTTTGTTAGGTGTTGTTGTTTTGTTTGTTTGAGGACAAGCAAACGTTTAAGTGTAGGGATGTCGATAGTTGTGATTTGCATTGTGTTTTAGGGTTTGATTTGTTAAGTAATTACTGTTATTTTGAGTGTTTAGTGTGTATTTAGGTTTCAATTGTGTTAGTTTATGTGTTTAATTGTTTTTATAGGTTAGTATAAATCTTTGAGCTTAATTTGTATATTTTTGAGGTACCTTGATGTGTATGCTAGTATTGCAGGGTAAACAGGGAAAAATGTGAAGATTTAAAGAGTTTAGGGCTAAAAGACATTGGCTATGATCGTGCACATTGGCCACGATCGTGACAAAAGAGGAAGATCCAGCAGCAGCCAGGCCACGATTGTGTACCAAAGGCCACGTTCGTGACAAAGAGCATCAAGTCAGGCCACGATCGTGCACTTTAGGCCACGATCACGATAGAAAGGTTAAAGTGCTGGCCACAATCGTGGCAGTCAGAGCCACGATCGTGCCCTACGTTAGGCTGACAAAAAAAACTCAATTTGTGGGTGATTTTTTTGACTATTTCGACCTCAAGTTTAAACTAGGGCTGCTACAGAATAAATAGAACAATACCTAGCAACCATCAGCAGACATTAAAGGGCCGAGAGAGACCTAGATAGAGATCAGGCAATCGAGGAAGGAAAGGAAGAGAGGCACAGAGACACACTTAACGCGACGTACTTCCTGGAACAGGTGGTTTCTCCCAATCACGACCTCCGAGATCCATTCTGACAGTATTTTCTAGTTTTTATTTCGATTTCATTGATATATGAGAAATATTGTTGTTGAGTTTTGATTTATTTGTCTAAACTCACCTTCTGGTTTTTGTTCTTAAGATTAATAAAATTTATTTGATTATGTTATTATTCGATTTAATTATGATTTAATTTGATGCTTCATAACTTGGAAATAAGTTGAGAGGATGAGCTGGTGAAAATCATTGATTTAGGTTAATGAGAGTTAGGTAAATCGATAGGTAGAGAATTGAATCAAACCGATAGAGTTGTGTAACGAGAGATCGAGAATAAATTCCTGGTAGGTTAATAGACAGCGTTAGAACTAATTTAGGTTTTGGGCCAATTGAGGATAGAGAGATCACAATTTCCATAGTTTGAATTAGGGATTATTAATTAGGGTTAAGAATTAGAACTCGAGAGAGTAATTCACCCTAGGATCATCTAGGTCCGTTAAATCAAAAATTACATAATTGGGTAGATTTTCTTTAATTTCAAATAAATTCCCTCTTTCTCTTAATTAGTCACTTCTAAGTTAAAATTCGGATTATTTGTGTGAGTTAGCTTTTGTTCATTTTGTTGGTGCTTTAATTTCTCATATTTGATTCTTGATTAATTTGAACTTTTGCAGTAGTTGTTAATTAGGTATTGCAAACTTAGATGTCGTTAGATTTTAGAAGTATTTCTCTTCCTCTTGGGATCGATACCTTAGGTACTACACTAACGACCTGTGCACTTGCAGAATTTACCAAGGTTATAAGTGGTAAAACTTAGAGCATGTGACCTCAGGAAAACAAACGCCATCAACAAGACATTGCCTGACCATCCAAGAAATATCATAAATTGGAGCATACTGTGAGTAACCTAAATGTTCTCACTAGGATTGACTTATCTCTATTTAATTCCCTTATATTGAACTGTTAATGACTTGATTGTGATAATTCTGGACTTAAATGGTCCGAGGAGTTTGATATTTGGGAATGTATTCGAAGTGTTCTTATTGCTTCTGAATTCTAAAAGATATCTTAATACTCAATATAATTGTTGAATACTAGACTTAGGTCCGATGAATATGGGAATCTATCTATGCATCATAAGTAAATGTTATCATATTTTGTGATTTGATGCATTACATTACATGCATAATCATATAAAGGCATTGTAATTAAAGTGACCAGTGTGAAAGAGCTTTAAGCTCAGAATTCTACATGTAGAGCTTGGCTCTGTGATTTCTGTATCTGAATGAGCCCTATATAGGACAGTATTTGTATCTATATCTGAAAGGTGCTCAAACACAAAAAATAATAACGAATGTGGAGTCTCATATGCACCTGCATCTGTACATTTATGGTTATGGATTCTATGATCATGAATCCATTTCTAAAATTGTGATGATAAAGTGTTATATTGTATTTAAGTATTTGTTGATAATATGATTGATTAGGTAATATATGATCTGAAAAATTATATGATATGTGTGACATTTATTATGTATTAATGAGATGAGAAATATTGTGAATTTGATTATATGTGAGATATATGGGTAATTGATGTGAGTGAGCCCATCGATGATGGTTAGCTCGCTGAATTTGCAAAACTCATCAAAATTGCAATGTGGCTTTTCAGGTACGAGAGAGGAGACCTAGTTCCTAAATTACTCTAGAAGAACATTTCAGATTAAGAAATGGTTCAAAGGCCTGTCAGATGACATCTGAAGAGTAGTAAACTGCTTTTATTTACTTTTATGTTATCTTGTAAAACTTATGTATAAAGAGTTGTAAACTCTCAAATGTTTTGGGTAATGTAAATATTGTTTTAATGACTACAGTGTAAATCATATTTGTAAACTAAATGAGGAGTTGAGTTTTTAAGTATTATGTTATTCTTTATGAGTCCATATAAGAGAACATGATTGCTTTAACATGCCATTATCATAGGATATGTACTCGAATGTCCTGTGGATGTTCTGGAATATACTCTATGGTAGTGAGGTGTTACAATTTTGATATCAGAGCATGACTTGGCATCCATAAGGATATAGAAGAACATTTAGACATGATATTGAGTGAGAGATTCAGATAGTGATCAGACATTTTTTTTCAAAGAGGGTAACTATTTTTGTTATAGGTCATCCACCATAAGAGATCAAGTTGGAGAGTCAACTAACATAAAGTTTGTAAGAGCCAATAGAGAGTCTCATGTACCTGAGTTTGCATAAATGCCTCTGAGAATTCCGAAGAGGAGGGAAAGGAGATATGATAAGCTTCAGAAGCAGGGGGTTGTTGACTTATATAGATGGACAGACCTTGCTGAGGTAGAAGGATGGTTAAAAAGGACTGAAAGATTGTTTGATCAAATGGATTGTGAGTCAGATGAAAGCTTTGATTATGCAGTCTCACTGCTACAATGTCCAACATATCAGTGGTGGAAGATTATTATAGGAAGTGGCACCAGGCCTTGTAGTTTGACCTGGGAAGATTTTCTGAAGGTGTTTAAAGATAATTACATATCGAAGATTTATCTGGATATGAAGATGAAAGAATTTCTGATCTGAAGCAAGGCAGTCTCGCAGTGGCAAAATATGAGATAACGTTTAATGAGTTGATGGGGTATGCAATTGCATTAATTCCTTCTGAAGAGGATAAATGTAAAAGGTTGGAAGATGGGTTGAACATGGAAAGCAGAACGAGGCTAACCATTTCTAATTTAGGTAGTTTTATAGAACTACAAGCAGCCTCGATCAGAATTGAACAGTTGTTGAAGGATGGTCAGGGAGAGTACAGACAGGAGTCTAGAGTGAAGAGATAGAGTGAATCTCAGACTGATTTTGGTAGAAGCTCCAGTAAACCCTAAAGCGGATCATTTCAATGCCAGACTAGATCGAGACAATCAGGATTTAAAACAGAGGTGGTTATGTTCAGACTAGTAAAGGTAGAGGACAAATGCCCTCCTAGCAGTCACAACTAATGCTTGATTGTGAACACTGTGGTAAAAAGCACAGTGGGTAGTGTAGGAGATTATCAAGAGCTTGTTTTCATTGTGGCTCTGTCAAGAATTAGATTAAAGATTGTCCCGAGACATTCGGACCACAGTCTAGAATGAGAGGAGGAACAATGACTGAGATGACGGTCCAGCAGAGTAGAGCTATTGGATTAGTACAGAGAGGTACAGGTAGAGGCAGAACACAATTAGCAGGGCCTAGTGTCAAGAATGAGGTGCAGAGTAACCAACCATAGTCTCAAGCCAGGATCTTTGCCACCACCAGATAAAAGGCACAAAACTCCCCAGACATGGTAGCAGGTCTATTGAATGTCTTTAATTTTAAAGCATTTGCATTAGTAGATCTCGGATCTACATATTATTTTATCGCATTGCATCTGGCATCTAAATTACATTATGAGAGAGAAAAATTGAATTGTGATTTGGAGTTGAGTACTTTAGTAGGTAATATTACAGTGATTTGTGAAGTTTGTAAAGGATGTATGATTCGGGTTGATTAGGCAAAGTTAGAAGCTGATTTGATTGTGTTACAGTTGAAAGAGATTGACCTCATCCTACGTATGGACTGGCTCACTGCTTATAGGGATGTGATGAACTGCTATACTAAGGAGGTAGTTATTGAGTCTCCTAATCAGCTGAAAGTAGTATTTCAAGGAGTTAGTTAAGTAGTGCCAGCCCGATTGATTTCATCGATGTGTGCTTTGAGACCGATCCGAGGTGGATGTGAGGCTTATCTGGCCTATATAATTGATACCCAGAATGAACAAACCATTCAGGATATTCCAGTTGTTAAGGATGTCCTATATATATTTCCCGCTGAATTATCAAGATTGCCCCCAGAAAGGGAAGCTGAGTTTACCATTGACCTTGTTCCAGTTACCGCTTCTATATCAATTCCTCTATATAGAATGGCACCTGTAAAACTGAAGACCCAGTTATAGGATTTGTTAGATAAGGGTTTTATCAGGCCCAGTGTGTCACCTTGGGGAGCTCTGGTATTATTTGTAAAGAAGAAAGATGGGACCCCAAGACTGTGTATTGATTACAAATAGTTGAGTCATGTGAAGTGAAGAATAAATATCCATTGCTGAGAATTGATGACTTTCTTGATCAATTACAGGGAGCTCAGGGTTCACTAAACTTGATTTGAGGAGGATATTATCATTTGAAAATAGTTGAGGCTGATGTATCGAAGAGTGCATTTAGAATGAGATATGGGCATTTCAAGTTTTTGGTGATTCCTTTTAGGTTGACAAACGCCGCAGCAGCATTTATGGATTTGATGAATAATGTATTCCAACCTTACTTAGAATGATTTGTGATTATATTATTGATGACATTTTGGTGTATTCGAAATGTAGTGAAGAACATTCAGATCATTTGAGATTAGTTCTATAGATAATAAGAGAGAAACAGTTGTATGACAAGTTCAGTAAGTGTAAATTTTGGCTTGATCAAGCAGTATTCTTGGGTCACATTGTGTCTAGACAAGGCATTTAGGTTGACCTAAAGAAAGTAGATGCAGTAATGAAATGGGAAGCTCTGAGAAATGTGACAGAGATCCAGAGTTTCGTTGGTTTAACCAGTTATTACAGAAGGTTGGTTGAGGGGTTTTCTTTGATGTCAGGCCTTTTACCAAAACTTCTAAGGAAGAATGTACCTTTGAGATGGAATGATGACTATTAGAGAAGTTTTGAGGAGCTAAAACATCGGTTAACAATAGCACCGATGTTAGCTATTCCATCTGGATTTAGAGGATACGTAGTGTATAGTGATGTTTCGAACCAGGGGTTAGGATGTGTACTAATGCAGCATGGAAGAGTAATTGCATATGCATCGAGACAGTTGAGGTCTCACGAGTTTAACTATCTAGTAAATGATTTAGAACTTACTATAGTAGTTTTTGCTTTAAAGATTTGGAGACACTATCTGTATGGTGAAACCTTCTAGGTATTCACTAATCATAAAAGTTTGAAATATCTGTTGACTTAAAAAGAGTTGAATATGAGATAGAGGAGGTGGATAGAATTGTTGAAGGATTATGATTGTACAATTGAGTATCATCCTCGTAAAGCAAATGTTGTAATCGATGCATTGAGTAGGAAATCTAATAACAGTATAGCTCAAGTACAGCTATCGAGGCTACCTAACTTAGTTCAATTGAGAGCATTGAATGTTGAGTTAAAATTGGGGCAAAATGAGGCATTGGTAACTAATTTGAAGCTAAGGCCTGTATTACATGATAGAATTAGAAAATCTCAAGATAAAGATCTCAAGTTAGTGAAGTTAATTAAGAAGTTGAAAGTGAATTCGAATTCTGAGTTTGAATTGAGGATGATGCATTATGGTTAAAGCAAAGATTGTGTGCCCGATATTTATGATTTGAGAAAAGAGATTTTAGAAGAAGCTTACTTAGCAGCTTATGCTATGCATCCTGGTACTACTAAGATGTATAATACGCTGAAACAAGATTTCTGGTAGTCAGGGATGAAAAAGAAAGTGGTTGAATATGTGGCTAAGGGTTTAACTTGCCAACATATTAAGGCAGAGCATTAGGCTCCCGTTGGTAAGTTACAAGCACTGCCTATTCCAAAGTGGAAATAGGAGAGGATCACTATGGGCTTTATTATAGGTTTGAATAGGACTCCGTGGCAACATGACGCCAAATGGTTCATTGTTGATAGCTTGACCAAGTCAGCTCATATCTTGCCAATGATAAAGAATAACTCACTAGATCAGTTAGATCAGAGATATGTGAATGAAGTAGTAACGTTACAGGGAATTCCAGTTTCCATTGTTTCAGACAGGGATTCTAAGTTTACCTCGAGATTTTGGGGTAGTCTACAGACAGCTTTAGGTATGAAGTTGAACTTCAGTACAATATTTCATCCTTAAACAAATGGACAACGTGAGAGAACAATTAAAACTATTGAGGATATGCTCGGAGCTAGTGTATTGGAGTTTTAAGGAGTATAAGATCAATATGTAGCTCTGATTGAATTTGTTTATAACAATCGATATCACAATAGTATCAGTATGGGTCCATATGAGGCATTATATGGCAGGAAGTGTCATTTACCACTATATTGGGATGAAAAGGGTCTAAATATTGTTAAAGGCCTAGAATTAATCCAAGATACTATTAATAAGGTGAAATTAATCCGTAGTAGAATTAAAGCAGTACAAGATAGACATAAGAGTTATGTGGATCAGCACAGTAGAGTTATGGAGTATCAGGTGGAAGATAAGGTATTTCTGAGAGTATCTCCTTGGAGAAGAGTGTTGAGGTTTGGTAAAAAGGGTAAGCTCAACCCTAGATACATTAGTCCATATGAGATTATCGAGAGAGTTAGACCATTGGTTTATAACTTAGCCCTACCAAATGAGATGTCTCAGATATATAATGCGTTCCATGTTATTATGCTCAGAAGATATCAGTCGAATCCTACTCATGTGATACCAAATCAGGAGATTAAACTAGCTAGTAATCTGAGTTATGTTGAAGAACCAGTTAAGATAATTGGCTATCAAATCAAGTAGTTAAGAAACCAAGTGATTCCATTGGTGAAAGTCCTTCAGAGAAATCATTCGAGAGAAGAGGCTATATAAGATATTGAAGAGAACACGAGGAGACAACACCCATACCTATTTGATCAATCCGGTAAGAATTTCAAGCACGGAATTTCTTAAAGGGGGAGAATTGTAATATCCGATTTTCTGAAACATATGTAGGGTTCTACCATAGATCATTATAAATGAGTGATATAATTGACAATTAAAAAAAATACATTTCATTTGCTTAGCATACTAATAGTAGTGTTTTGTATGATGTTTTAGGATTTAATTTCTTATGCATTTTGTGTTAAATTAAATGTTGAGTATGCATTTAGGGTTTAATTAAATTAATTTTTGTGTTTAGGTGTTTTTATGAGTTAGTTTGAATCTTTGAGTTTAAATTGTATATTTTGGAGGTACCTTGATGTGCATGCTAGTGTTGCAGGGTAAATAGGGAAGAACAGTGAAGATCTGAATAGTTTCAGGCTAAAAGACATAGGCCATGATCGTGCACAGTGGCCACGATCGTGACAGAAGAGGAAGAATCAGAGGCACCCAGGCCATGATCGTGCACCAGGAGCCACAATCGTGACAGTGAGCGTCAAGTTAGGCCACGATCGTACACTTTAGGCCACAATTATGACAGAAAGGAAAAAGTGTAGGCCACAATAGTGGCAGCCTGTGTTGGCTGACTCGAAACTCAAATTTTGAGTGATTTTTTAGACCGTTTCAACCCTGAGTTTGAACTAGGGCCTCCATAGAATAAATACAACATTATGTGATAGCTGCCAACAGACATTAGAGAGCCGAGAGAGCTGCATTAAAGAGAGATTTTGCCAAAAATTTGAGAGAGACCTAGATAGAGATCAAGCGATCGGGGAAGGAGATGAAGGAAGAGAGGCACGGAGACACGTTTGATGTGACATACTCCCCAAAACAGGCGTTTTCCCACAATCGCAACCTCCTAGCTCCATTCCGACGGTATTTTCTAGTTTTTATTTCAATTTCATTTATGTATGAAATTTGGAGATTGATTAGAAATATTGTTGTTGAGTGTTGATTTTTTCGTCTAAACTCACCTTCGAGTTTTTATTCTTGAGATTAATAAAATTGATTTGATTGTGTTTTATTTGATTTAATTGTGATTCAATTTGATTCTTCATAACTTGGCAATAAACTGAGAGGGTGAGCTGGTGAAAATCATCGATTAGGTTAACGAAAGTTAGGTAAATCAATAGGTGGAGAATTGAATCAAACCAATAGTGTCGTGAAACGAGAGATCGAGCATAAATTCCTAGTAGGTTAATAGACAACGTTAGAACTAATTTAGGTTTTGGATTAATTGTGGATCGAGAGATTGCAATTTCTATAATTTGAATTAGGGATTATTAATTAGGGTTAAGAATTACAACTCGAGAGAGAGTACTTCACCCTAGAATCGTCTAGGCCCATTAAGTCGAAAATTTCATAATTGGGTAGATTTTCTTTAATTTCGAATAAATTCCCCCTTTCTCTCAATTGGTCTCTTCTAGGTTAAAATTCGGATTATTTGTGTGAGTTTTTTTTTTGTTCATTCTATTGGTGTTTTAATTTCTCATATTTGATTATTGATTAATTTTAATTTCTGCAGTAGTATTTTAATTAGGTATTGCGAACTTAGCTGCCATTAGATTTTAGGACTAGTTCCCTTCCTCGAGGGATTGACACCTTAGGTACTACGCGAACGACCCGTACACTTACAAAATTTACCGAGATTATAAATAGTAAAACTTAGCGCATGTAACCTCAGGCGAACAAGTTTTTTGTGTCGTTATCGAGGAAGGCAATTTAGTTCTAGAGTTTAAGTCATTAGGATAGTCTTTAATTTTTGTTTTAGTTTTGTTAGTTTTACTTAAGAATTGTGCTCTTTTATGAACACAAGAGTCACGAGGGGGTTTAAGTTGTGCAGCGAAGACTTTAGATTTAGATATAACAAGTTTAGAACGAACCCTTTGGAAAGCTCGGCGAGAAGAAGAAGAAGAAGAGTTCGAGAAAGCACAAATGGCCAAGGAGTTCCAAAGAAACATGGATCAAGAAGTCAACCATGGTAGGCAACAACAAAGGACCCTTATGGATTTTATGAGGCCAGGGTTTAATCCTGTGAACCAAAGAGTGGCTAGACCGCCTGTTTAAGCGGTCTCCATTGAAATTAAGCCAGCCCTCCTAAACATGCTTCAACAAAACGACTAATTCTATGGACTTGCAAATGAAGACCTGAACGCTCACATCGTGAGTTTTCTCGATATTTGTGATACTTTCTGGTATCACTAGATGTTGAAAGACGCAGTGAGAATTAGGTTGTTTCCCTTCACACTTAGGGATAAAGCAAAGGCTTGGTATCATTCACTAAGCCTCGCTAGCATTACTACATAGGACCAACTAGTGCGTGTCTTCCTAGATAAATACTTGCCACTAACAGAGACCACCAAAATTATTAAGGAAATTACAAATTTTCAACAAGGTGAAGGGGAGTCTATTTATGAAGCGTGGGAGAGTTAAAGGACCTGCAGAGGAGATTCCCACACCACAATTTACCTAAGGAGTTCCTGCTATAGACATTTTACAATGGAGTAAACCCAAAGACATGAGGCACCATCGATACGGCATCAGGAGGATCTTTAATGAGAAAGACGGTTAATTAGGCAGACGAATTAATAGAGGATATGGCCAACAATAGCCACTCATGGGCTAGTGAACGTAGTAGGCCCTACTAACTTTAGGATGCAGAAGGGAGTTGTCACCATTGATCATATGACGGAGATGCAAGCTAAGATCAACAACTTGACGCGATAACTCAGTAATATGAAGGCATCATCCTCAGCTACAGTAAAGGCCGCGCAATTGAAGTGCGAGCTATGCAGCCAGTTGGATCATAATACGGTGGACTGCTTTTTATTGAGAGAAGACAACCCGGAGCAAGTTCATTACATGGGAGCTGAATTTGGACATGGAGAGGGTAATAATCCCTACTCCCACACTTATAACCCTGGGTGGAAGAATCACCCAAACTTCTCCTGGTCGAATAACAACAATGGAGGGCAATTCAGACCCCAAGTACAATCGAGCTTCCAACAGGACAAAACATGCTCGATGGATTTGAAATTGGAAAAAATTTTTGGATAAGATAGGAGGAATGGAGGAAGCACATAGGAGGCTCGAGAGTAAATTCGAGCAAGTCATAAAGAATCATGCTTCGTCTATCCATAATTTAGAATTCCAAGTGGGACAGCTAGTGAAAGCAATGTCAACTCATAATACTGGAAGTTTTCTAAGCAACACCAAGTCGAACCCGAAGGAGCGTATCATGGTTTTAAGCTAGACTCAGGACGAGGAGCTAGAAGAGGTAGATAAAGGAGAAGGTCAAGTAGTAAAAAACGACCTCCTAAGTGAGACTGTGAGCAAATCGGTGCAAGTAACTCAATGGGTATTCCTACACCAATTTTTTGCTTAAAAGGAATTATATGCTAGGAGAGCAGTAGGAACGTTACAAGAAATCGAGCCAAAAAAAGTCAAGGAAGTGACAGAACAAATATAATCTAAACTGAAATTATAAGAGTCCATCAAAGAGAAAGGGAAGGAGCGGATACTGGAAGACACCCCCAACATAATGAAGAAGGATGATCCAGGGGACTTTTTCATCCTTTGTAGTATCAACAAGTATAAATGCGATGCCCTTCACTCTTAGTCTTAAATTGGGGTTATGAGAGTTAGTCCCTACAAAGTTTTTGGTTAAGACAACTTATAGGACTTCACTTAAACCAATGAGAATCATACAAGATATGCTGGTCAAGGTTGGTAATTTTATTTTTCCCAAGGATTTCTATATTTTGGATATCAATGAAGATGATGATACTCTGATGATTCTTGGATGACCGTTCTTAGCCACTACGCGCTCAATGATTAAAGTGGACAGGGGCGAACTAACTCTACGAGTAAGGAAGGAGCAACTGACCTTCAAGGCGACTGTTTGAAAGTACGAAACCCCTTCAACTCTAGTGGATCGCAACAAACCCAAACCTCGAGGAGAATGGGAAGACATTGAGAATCCTACAAATGCTTTCCGTAAAAACCGTTCGCGAAGGAGAAGGCGAGACAATGAAAATTTCAAGGAAGGTGGTAGTTGCAATATGGTAGTAAATATTCAAACTTTGAGAATAATAACGACGCTACCATCAAATTAGTCATTCCAACTACCATGAGCTTTAAAAAGAGTATCAAGCTACCAACGTTAAAAGAAGTGCTACATAGGAGGTAACCCATGGAAAAATTGGTTTGTTGTTCAATCTTGTTAGATTAGTTGAATTTCATAGTTAGGTTCATTATTGTTTTGGTTCAATAAAAGCAAAAGGAGGAATAGGATTTCGAAATCATGGGGAAGAGTACGCAAGCGTATTAAGAGAAGTGAAGAAGAACTATGAACAGAGAGAAGGAAATAATTGGAAGAAGAAGGTCTTGGTATCAAGATATAGGCACTGGCCACGATGATCATGACCTGTGATTGGGATTTCTTTCTGTGGTACGCCGCATGCCACAATCATGGCATAGCGAGCCATAATCGTGGCCTACGACTATGTAAAAAAGGGGAGGATACAAATTTTAAGCGACAACTTTACCATTTTACCCTTTTTACCACCTATTTATTCAATTCTTACTTAACTTTCACCTTCACTTTCATTTTTACTTTATCTCTCTAGAATTCCAACTTTCTAATACTCCAACATCTTTCTAGAATGTTTGAAATGTCTAAATTTTTTCAAATTTAACCCAAACATGCCTCGTATCAAGCAAACCACCCAATGGGAGCCTCACAAAGCACATCAAGTTGCGGGACGGGGGAGATGAAGCCGAGCAGCAGACTTTGGAGCTTCATTTCCTTTTTACACCAAGGAAGAAGGTATTCATTTCCTCTTTGTTCTAGGCAAATTATTGTGCCTAAATATTTTGATTTTGATACATTGGATAGGATAGAAGTGCGTGAAAGGATAGAAAACTTAGCAAAGAGGATCCAGTGGGGGCAATTTATTAGATTCCAACTCCCTGTTTGTGAAGTGCTTACACTAGAATTCTTCACGTCCTTGACCTTTGACCCCAAGAACACTAAGGTATTATAGTTTAGATTAAGGGGGCGAGCTTATGAATTAATGGTAAAGATCATGTGCGACATATTGTCAACCAACATGATGACTTCTGTCCTTCCTAATATTGGTATGACCTAACCGGCATTGAGCATTTGTATGCCGAAAATGTCCACAACAATATTATTCGGTCCCATGAACACTTTTTGCTGCATAAATTTATATGTCAACTGGTCTTTGACAAATCAGATACCAACCAGTGTTCAATCAAGGAACTGTTCATACTGTGGTGCATAGACCATAGTATTCTGATATGCACATCCACGCATATGCTGAATGCTCTTGCCGTAGTTCTGCGAAAGCGGAGCAACCATCTTGGAATGAGGTACCTATTGTCCGTCATCGCAAAGCATTTTGGTGTGGATCGAAGGGGGTTAACAGTGCATCTGTCTGAGTTCCTTGACCACCATCATCTATTTCAGGCAGAAATCATTCACTCAACCAACATGAGTCTACGGGAAATAAATAAAAAGATAAATGTGCGGACTAAGACGGGTCAGGCAAGCTCGAGCTCCACGCCACCTAGCCAGGCACAGGAAGCATCAACGAGCGAGGAATCGGAAGAAGAGGAAGAAGAGGACTGATCCTGGACAACAGCTTTGGATGAGATATTCGAAACCAACAGAACATTAAAGGACGTGATGCGTACACAAAGACGCCAGACCCGAGAGATTCACCGGCTCCATCGGTATTTTAAAGCTAAGGGTATTCAATTACCACCTCCCACACCCTCACACCTCCATCTCTTTTGGATCCAAATCTAACCCATAACTTTTTCTCCATTTCTATTTTGTTTTGCGTTGTTTATTTTTCGATTATTTTTTATTTTTATTTTTATTTTTATTCTTATTTTATCTGTTCTTTATTATTTTAATTTTTGTTTTCACATTTCATTTATGCATGTATCGTGTGTGTTTCCTTCTTACATTGAGGACAATGTATTGTTCAACTGTGGGGAGGGATTCTGTATTTTTCTTTTGTATGTGAATTTTGCATATTGTATGATAGTATTAGGTTGCATGGTGTGAAATGTGTAAATATGTCAATGGCATAGATTGAGTGATTTTTTTAATTTTGGACATGGTCTATTAGATTGTGAACAATCACTAGCTTGCGAAATTAGTGAATTAGGGTGCCTTTGGAATAAATATACAGCTTAATTAGGACTTAGTGTAAATTTAGCTCCCTATAGATTGTCACATTCATTCATAATTTAAGGCCTTTTACCTAAGTAACTTAACTAGTATTTTTTCATGGAAACGAATAGTTTAAAAGCAACAAGGTAGGCAATAAAATAAAAAAAATGTTTAATTTAATAATCACTATTTCGCTGACCTTCAAGTTATGAACAGAGCTAGTAGCCAGTTGAAAACGTGATGTAGTTGAGTAACCGAATCGACACGCATCATAAATGTGTGCCTTCGCATAAAAAGGCTATAATGACATTTCAACCAAGCTGTTAATAAACAACTTAGTCTAGTAACCTAATCGATATTCATCACAAATGTTTGCCTCCAAATAAAAGACTAAGTCTTGGGTGAAAATAATAATAATAATAAATAATAATAAATAAATAAATTTGTGTTTTTTAAATAAAAAATTAACGGACTTGTAATAGGCTTGAAGTTTCATGGAACTATACTTAGGAACAGTTACCGAGTCTAAAGGACCAAAAAATTATTAATGTGTGTACACAATTGAAATAGGTAAATAGGTTAACACTTGGCCTTGAGTCAGCTGTATATTTAGTTCAAATCCCCTAAACACATATTTTGCATGTTAATGATTTGATGTAATTCGAATGAGTGTATCCAAGATTAAATTTAGTTCATGAAGATTAGAGCCATTGTCACATTATTGCATGGTGTGTTTGTTTTGTTAGGTGTTGTTGTTTTGTTTGCTTGAGGACAAGCAAACATTTAAGTGTGGGGATGTTGATAGTAGTGTTTTGTATGATGTTTTAGGGTTTAATTTGTTATGCATTTTATGTTAAATTGAGTGTTAAGTATGCATTTAGGGTTTAATTAGATTAGTTTTTATGTTTAAGTGTTTTTATGGGTTAGTTTGAATCTTTGAACTCAAATTGTATATTTTTGAGGTACCTTAATATGTGCACTAGTGTTGCAAGGTACACAAGAACGAACAGTGAAGATCTGAAGAGTTTTGGGCTAAAAGACATAGGCCACGATCGTGCACAGTGCCCACGATCGTAACAGAAGAGGAACAATTAGAGGCAGTCAGGCCACGATCCTGCACCAGGAGCTATGATCATGATATAGAGCGTTAAGTCAGGCCACGATCGTGATAAAACGAAAAAATTTTCGGCCAAGATCGTGGTCCCCTGCATCGAGCTAACACGAAAACTAACATTTTGAGTGATTTTTCGGACCATTTTGACCCCGAGTTTGACCTAAGGCCTTAACAGAATAAATAGAACATGATGTGACAATCGCCAGTAGACATTGGAGAGCCGAGAGAGCTGCGCAAAAGAGAGTTTCTACCAAAAATTTGAGAGAGACCTAGATAGAGATCAGACAATCGAGGAAGGAGATGAAGGAAGAGAGGCACGGAGGCACATTTAACACGACATACTTCTTAGAATAGGAGGTTTCCCGTAGTCGCGACCTCCTAGCTCCATTCCGACAATATTTTCTAATTTTTATTTCGATTTCAATGATGTATGAAATTTGGAGATTGATTAGAAATATTGTTGTTGAGTGTTGATTTTTCTGTTTAAACTCACCCTCGAGTTTTTATTTTTGAGATTAATAAAATTGATTTGATTGTGTTTTATTCAATTTAATTATGATTTAATTTGATTCTTCATAAATTGGTAATAAAATGAGAGGGTGAGCCGGTAAAAATCATTGATTTAGGTTACCAAGAGTTAGGTAAATCAATAGGTAGAGAATTAAATCAAACCGGTAGAGTCGTGTAACGAGAGATCGAGCATAGATTCCCAGTAGTTAATAAATAACATAATTTAGGTTTTAGACCAATTGCGAATCGAGAGATCGCAATTTTCATAATTTGAATTAGGGATTATTAATTAGGGTTGAGAATTATAACTTGAGAGAGAGTAGTTCACCCTAAGATCATCTAGGCCTGTTAAGTCAGAAATTTCATAATTGGTAGATTTTTTTAATTTCGAATAAATTCCCCCTTTCTCTCAATTGGTCACTTCTATGTTGAAATTCGGATTATTTGTGTGAGTTGGCTTTTGTTCATTATGCCGGTGTTTGAATTTTTCATATTTGATGCTTGATTAATTTTAATTTCTACATTAGTTGTTTAATTAGGTATTGCGAACTTAGCTGCCGTTAGATTTTAGGACTAGTTCCCTTCCTCATGGGATCGACACCTTAGGTACTACACGAACGACCCGTGTGCTTGCAGAATTTACCGAGGTTATAAATAGTAAAACTTAGACGTGTAACCTCAGGTGCACACATACATATATGAATTGTAATTTGTACACATTATAAGTTAGTATATGATATCCCGAGGTATGAAAGATGTTAAGTGAAAATGATGTGAATTAAATTGTTATGTCTTGACTTTTGGTTTGATTAAATTACAATTGGTAATTTGGAATTTATTATGATTAATTAAAAGATTGTTGAATTAATATGTAAATTTGGATTAGGTTAAATGCCAAGTGGTAGGATATATTGATACATGAAAAATTAGGGTGATTAAGCCTATAATTGAGTGACATTTGGCATAGTTAAATGAGTGACAAATGGACTAGTAATTAATTAACAAATGGACTAGTAATTATTATGTGAAATGTGGACCAATAATTAGGAGACATATGGACTGATTAATTAGTGACTAATGGCCGCATCTTAAGGTGATTAGTGACAGCTTAATTAAGGAAAAAATGGTTAACATGCCATAAGACACATGCTGAGGTAAATTGGTGACAACTAGCATATGTGCAACTGAGTTTTACTGCTTCTTTCCTTTGTTTCCTTCACCGAAATTGTTCCTTCTTCTCTCTGAATTTTGCTTTAACCCTATCTAAGTTTTTACACTAAAACCATACATACATCCTGCACCAATTAGCCAAGAAATCTGTTGAAAGTGGTCTTCATCTTGCTGCCAAAAACTAGCTCATCTTTACCTTGTAATTGTGTTAATTTTGCTTGCTTGGAAGGATTGGTTAATCTAGAATTTTGAGCTGAACTGAAAGCCTAACAAGTAAATGGCAATTTGATCTTTATGGCATGATTAATAGAATGAGAATGATGCTTGACTTGGAATAAAATGCATATGATATTGGTGATGATATGTGCTGGAAAATGTTGCATGAACTTAGAAGTCTTATGCTTGTTTTTGCAGTATGAAAAGTGTGGAATTATAGGTTGAATTATGCTTGAATTAGATCTAGATTTGAGGGATAAAAAGTTGTATTTATGCTAAAGGAAGATGTCAATATAGTGTTCTTGAATTGGGAAAGAATTATGACTATATACATAACAATGCATGCTAATTTCTGGTTTGAATTGTTGATACATGAAAGACTACTATTTGTGAGTTGTTAATTGGTTAAGTTTGGGCTGAAATTGAAGATGATATTGATAAGGAATTCGATATTGATTCAGGCCTAATAGAGGCATAATTGATGAACTATTAAAAAGATGTTTTAATTTTGTTATAAAGATGTCAAAAATCTGGAAAATGTGTAGGACAAGGGCAGGCATGATTGTGGCACCCATCCCACGATCATGGATAGATGTAGTAGCTTCTATCATGATCGTAAGCAGTGGTTTTACATGGTAGTGTTTGTTTTGTGCAATGGTTGAACCAATTAAGAATGAGGTACTTGACTATGATATAATTAGACTTGATTGGGACTTAAAATGAACCTAATTTGATGTTGGAAAAGTTGGTTAAATGTGTGATAAGTTTTGATTGATAATTGATGTTATACTTTACGAAAAAGAATGTTTGATAATAATGTATCTAAGTTTGGAATGAAGGAGTGTTAAAGGAATGAAGTGTTCATATAAATGCAAATGTGTTCCATAGGTTATAAATAATGTGTTAGGAATGAATGAATAAGAATTGGGAATTATATGATTACTTGTAATGCTAGAAAAGAGTTAGCAAATGTATGGTTAATGAATTTAGCATGATCAAGCGTACTTAAGGTATTAACCTAACTGCAAACAAGCTATGATGTTTGAATAATCATGAATTGTCATTAAGGAAACATACCTGGGAAAGTCATTGAGCATGCATTAAATATGGCACATATATATAGCATAATTGAATATGTATTTATTTTATCACTTTAGTAATGTGTACAATATATATGTATTTATATGCTTAATTCGAATGCCATCAACAAGACATTTCCAGACTATCTAGGCAATAGAATAAATTAGAGTGTACTGTAAGTAACCTAGATGTTCTCACGAGGATTGACTTGTCTCTGTTTAATTCCCTTATATTGAACTGTTAATGACTTGATTATGATAATTTCAGACTTAAATGGTACGAGGAGTTTTATATTTAGGAATGTATTGGAAGTGTGTCGTTTGCTTCTGAATTTTGAAAGTTATCTGAATACTTAACATAATTGTTTAATCTCAGACTTAGGTCTGATGAATATGAGAATCTGTTTGTGCATCATAAGTAAATGTTATTCATGACATATTTTGTGATTTAATGCATTACATTAAATGCATAATCAAATAAAGGCATTGTGACCTGAGTGACTATTGATGGTAAAACTTATCTACTTGTTTTACGCTCAAAAATCGCAAGTGCATGGGTTATGACCTGTAGTAAAAATAGTGGATATCGATCCAACGGGGATTGATGCATAAACACCACTTAATTTAGGCACAACTTTATTTAAAAAACTAAATTTTGAAATAAAAATAATCTGAAAAATTAAATTAAAATTAAAAAGGACTAATGTAGACAATGGATAAAACCACAATTGCAAAAAATTTAAATTCAATAATCTAAATGCTAGAGATCAGTTTTTCCTTAGTTTGACTCCCTCCTATTTTATTAATTGAATTGTGTCTGACCCTAGATTTTTTAATGTACTAATTACCCTCTCTCAAGATGTAACTATTTTGCCCTAATAGAATTAACGGGAATCGATTGAACGATCTCTCAACCTACTTAATGACTCTACTGATTCAACTAGTTATTAAGTTATCCTATGGGTGATCAATTAACTAATCGATATCTCTCTTCTAATTATTCATGATATAATTATTGCTAGTCTATAGGTCGCTAACTCCCGTTGTACAATCCAATATGAATCTCATCTCACTCACTCTCTCGATTTGTTGCAAGATGACAAATAAGAACAACAATCATCAAAGACACTTCATTCAATCCAATAAAATATGAGTTTTAACAAAATAATTCAAAAGTAATCCCTAATATGAAATTAGCCTAACATGGTCTCCATAACATCATCAACAATCAAATAAACCATTTTTACAAAGAAAGGAAGAAATCAAAGTGATAGAAAATTGAATATAAGACTCCTTCTTTTCTTTGCCAAAATTTGGAATTTTAGTGTTGATGTGCTATTTTGCCCAATCTTGATGATGATCCTTGTCTTCAATCCTTTCTCAATGCTCCAAACATGTGTTCTTCACCCAAGGAAGGTGTTTCTACAGGTGGGTGTCGTCTTTCTTGAAGATGGAGGCTTAATGATGTTTTTATAGTCCAAAAATCCTAAGTTTAATGAAGCCTCACAAATTGCCACATATTACAATTCCCACGCCCGTTTGAATTTGCATGATTCCTGCGAGCATGGGAATTGTACAAAGATGCACTTCTCATTTTTTATGTGATTTCCCACATCCGTGGGAATTTGCATGCTTCCCACAAACGTGGGAATTTGTCCCAAATGCACTCTCCTTACCTTCTCTTCTTTAATCTTTTGTTCAACCTCTAAGTTGCTCCCTCTTCCTTTCTACATAAAAATAATCAATTCTTACCCTCAATTAGAATTAAACACACAAGAACAACAATGGAAATCAAAATTAATGAAAACATACAAAATGAATCCTAAACTAGAACAATAAACAACAATTATGAAAGAAAACACATTCCAATTACCTATAAAAACATATCCTAATGCACACCTATCAACATCCCCACACTTGAATCTTTGCTTGTCCTCAAGAACATAGATTAAAACATACAATCCCTCAAATTCAAGCTAACTCAAATATCAAGTTAATGCAGATATCATGACTACTTTTTCATTAGTGTACATAAACAAACTCACAATCGGAACAGCCACTCAAAGATAAGTAAAGATGCATAAATGAATCTTCCTCACAGTTTTCACTCATTTTGCTCAAATGTTTAATGGTTAGTGTTTCGCTCAAATTCCTATAGGAAAATACACTACCGAAGGCTTGCTAATACACCAATTCTCCTCTACAATGATTGCATGCATAAATAGATCAAAAGGACTTGTTTAGGGTTATAATGTGGTAAGGGTTAAGGTGGGTCAAAAGAAATGGAAAAGGGTTAAGCACAAGTATAAGTAAAGTAAAAAGAGAATAAAAAATGGGATAACTAAACATAACTACGAGACATACAAATATAATTGCTATTCTGCACTTATTGATGCTATTCACTTGTTCTTCCTTTTTCTTTTCTTTTCTTTTTCTTTTTTTAATTTTTCTTTCTTTTTCTTCATACATGAAAGAACTATGAATCAAAACTAGCACTATATACAATGTAGTCCACAAGCAAAATTATACTTAACTTGTCTCAGTAAAAATTTCACATAATCCCAACTAATTTTTTACTTAATACTTTATTAGGCTTGTGAAAAGGGTAGGATAATGAGGGTTAAAGTTTTCAAATTTCGGGTATTTTCAAGGAACAAAAGGTTAAGGCTCAAAAGGGGGTAGCAAGGGATAACTAACAGGTAGGTAATTTAAGCTAAGGGTTAATACAAAAAAGGCCTAGATCATCTCTATTAAGCGTGCATCCCGCAGACTCAAACCAATTAAAAGCAAGTTCTGAAGGTAGTAACCTATGGAAGTACACTCAACAAACAAATGAAATGACTATAGATGAAGTCATATGGATCAATCCTCACTTTAACTCAATTGAAAACTCATTATGCATCTTTACAGTACCTCATTGTTCAAATATCAATTTGTGACTAAGCATATGTAACCAACTACTTTTCATCACTCTATATGGTTCACTTTCTACTCAAGTAGCCTAATCCAAGTTCAAGCATGCATTAAATCTAATTCCAACTACATGACCAAATTTCATGGCAATATTTATCAGAGTGACTCAAAAGTGGTTCCATTGCTAACACAAAGCATATACAATATGCCTAAACATGCATCCTATTCAACACAATGTCAAAGAAAAAAAAATGCAAGTAAGACCTTTGATGTCACCTCCCCACACTTAAAGATCACATTATCCTCAATGTGACAAGTCAACAATCAAATAAAGGGAAATGACATCAAATCATACAAAAATGAAAACAAACCAAACAAAATAAATTAAAACAAACGAATGACATTCGAGCAAACAGAAGATACTGAAGTCAAATCAAAATTAAAGAAATTAGAACTAAACAAAAGACATAGCAGACAAACAAATAATATGAAACCAAATAAACGTGAAAAGAAATGCAATCTCACATAAGATATAATAAAATTTAAATACTTAAGGGATAAGAAATCTTATTTCGAAGGTGGCAGTGATGGTGTAAGAGCTTCAAAATTGTTCCTCCGATAGAAGTTAAGGAACCTTCTCTTCAAACTACGTTGTTTCTTGTGAACCTACCGCATTTGAGTGACGAGATCATCGAGCTGAAAGGTCATCTGTTGTTGATTTATGACTATTTGGTCGAAAATTGATTGATATCGATCAGTAGCCATTGTTTCCCTCAGTTCCTCATCTACTGCTTCCTCCTTTGGTTCTATAGCTGCTCTGGATGTGGGGGGTTGGTCTACGACTGCCCCTCCTGCTCCTCACTACAGTACACGTCTGATGATTACGAAGTTCCATAGATTGGATTTCCACAATCTCAGTGCGTCTCAAATAAACTATATCAAACATGTCGTGGAGAGCAATATACAGATTCTCTATATTAACATTATAAAATGCACCCAAAGCAGAATCAATATGGGCCATCCCAAAAGAAGTATTCTTTTGGGTAATCACACTCACTAATGATCGAAAAATCCTATAAGGAGTGTTGATTTTAATCTTTCTGTCCATGCACCATAAAAAGAAAAGCTCTTTAGCTGAGCATGTATTGATTTCCATTTTGTTGAACACAGTGAGACACATAAATTTATGTAACAACAAATTTTCAGCACTCTTAATCAGAGAATTTGGTGCATTACATGAATCAAAATGGGTTTCACTCATGAGAGTGTTTCAATAAGAATCTATATAAAAATCAGTATGATCATCTAAAACTTTTGTATTTGACAAGTTAAACAGTTCGCGCATGATAGAGTAATCGAGTTTAAAAACATTGCCACCTAGCCTGAACCAAAACAAATCCATCTTAGAGTTACAGCTAACTATTGTAAAAAACTTTAAAGATATCGTGGCAGAAATGGGCACGTTACACCGAACCAATCTATTCCACACTATGTTCGCAGCTAATTGTTTAAGTCGACGTCTCACTCCTATGTTTTCTAGCACATCAAAATCAAAATACCTAGGAGTAACTATTTCTCTACTCCTAAAATCACGAAAAATGTGTACCTTCTTGTTCTGAGTAAATAAAAAATGGGGCCCAATAGGCGGCTGCTAAGTTAGGTTTCCCTTCACTGAAAACTTGAAAGTGGAGCTCATCTACTGGTTGCCTAACCCTCATGGTCCTTGGTGGAGCTATCATTCAAAGAAAATCTGCAAAAAAATGAAAGAGAGAGAGTGAAATTCATATTTTAAAGAGAGAAAATAAAATCCTACCTAAATCTTTCTGTTTTTGAATGATTGATGCATGAAAAGAGTGAAGGAATGTAAGATTAATGAAAATGAATGAAAAAAATTCCAAGAACCTAGATAAAAAATGAGGAGTTTTAAAGAGTGGGAGGAGAGAAAATCGTATTCTAGAGAGAGGGAGTGAAATTTTTGAAAGATGATTAAGAGAAGTAAAGGGGGGGAAATTTTAGACCCTTCTTGGATGGGATTCCCACGCTCTCCCCTCAATTCCCACGAGCATGGGATTCCTCTCTAGAAGCTCTCTGGGGAGGATTCCCACGTCCGTGGGAATATCCGAATCCCAAAACCTTCTTCCAAGCTTATTTTCATCCTCCATGATCCCAAAACCTATAAGCACATCAAGATACTATCATCAACAAGAAATTTGAAAAGAAAACAAATTGAAATCCAAACAAAGTCAACACAAACATCAATCAAATCCAATTCAAACATGATCATAACTAAGGAATTCAAATGAACGATTAATTGAAAAAAATAAACAAAACTAATTGACACCCATGGGTTGCCTCCCATACAGCACTTCTGTATCGTAAGTAGCTCGACTCTCCTTCTTACTCATAGTGGTTCAAATGACTGGAATGATAGCTGTGCATAAACTAATCTCAAACTTTGTACTGGGGGTAACTTATTCTGGGCTCCACCATCATTATTGTTTTCCTTTCTTCGCCTTCTCCTACGCCTTTGTTTCTTCCTGAATGCATTTCCAGTATCCTCAATATTTTCCCATCCTCCTTGGAGTTTAGGTTCCTTGATATCCATCAAGGATGGTGGAAGATGATCGTTTTTCTTCGATACCTCAAATGTTAACTGCTTTTTCCCTACTCTCAATATTTATTTACCATCAACATCAATAATCGCACAAGCAGTAGCCAGAAACGGTCACCCCAAAATCATAGGAGTTTCCTCATCTTCACTAATATCCAATATGTAGAAATCTGTGGGGCAAGTAAATTTATCAATGTGTAGCTACACATTCTTGATCATCCCCTTTGGTAAATGTACTGTCCTGTCAGCCATTTTCACTAATGTCTTAGTCAGCTCTGGCTCTTCTAGATCTAACTTCTGACTAAACGAGTACGGCATCATATTGATACCTGCTCCCAAATTTGCAAATGCTTGATCTATCTTAACTCTATTTATACTACACGGAATGAAAAAGTCTCTTGGGTCTTCTTTGTTCTATATTAAATGCAGACTTTCTCCTGATATGTGATTGATAACGTCTTCTTTCAATGACCCTTTTAGCATGAGCTTTGTTTAGAGTTGATTTGTTATATCTGTCTTCTCGCTTAACTCCCCTTCCTTAAAATTCCGAGCTACTTCACTCGACGATGGCTTCCACTGAGCAAAAATTTGATGTGGAAGTCCAAGCTGAAGTTCCTTAATCGGCTCGCTTATGAGTCTACTTGGAAAGACTTCCAGCATTTTTTGTTCTTTTTTCTTGTTTCTATCTTTCTCCCCATGTTTGCTTTCTTTTTTCTCTATCTGAGTAATGGCCATGATTCTTTCCTTCGGATTCACCTCGGTGTTGCTTGGTAGACTACCTTCATTTCATAAAGATAAAGCTTTAGCTAGTTGGCCTACTGAACTTCCAGATTGTGGATTGATGATACATGATTCTTCCAAATCTGATCAAATTTTGCTTCCATCCTC
Organism: Erythroxylum longipes; assembly: GCA_027563885.1. Lineage (NCBI taxonomy): Eukaryota > Viridiplantae > Streptophyta > Magnoliopsida > Malpighiales > Erythroxylaceae > Erythroxylum > Erythroxylum longipes. The sequence goes on along the minus strand of JAOQMS010000004.1, from coordinate 5,592,445 downwards.
TTCTAATTTTCCTCCTAGCTTGCATGCATCTTTTTATGATTCTCTTCTTGTTCTGCCAATTTGGACCCCAAAACTTCCATCATCTTATCCATTTTTCTTTCTAATTCTACGATTTGATCTTGTTGAAATCCTAGCGGTCCTTGTGGTCTTTGTTGACCACCTGCATTATTGTTACTCCAAAAAAAGTTCGGTAGTTTTTCTAACCCAGATTATATGTATTCGAATATGGATTATTACCTCGCTACGGCTAGCCTACATAGCTTAACTGTTCTGTCCTGCTAGCTCCCAATAGGAAAGATTCTGTTGAGCTATGGTTGTTCTCCACACACAGCTCACATTGTGCTTGCATTGCCTTACTGCTGAGGTGGACGCTCCTTGCATGTTGTTTAACTGCTTTGTCAACACCATGATTTGAGCCTGCAAGGCAGTAACTGAGTCAATAGGTATCATACCTTTTTGTTCCTTCTGTCCTTGTCTACTCCTCTTGCTCGACCTCATGCAGCTGTTGGTTGCTAACTCCTCTAATAAATCATAAGCTGCTTCCACCATCTTCCTCATCAGTGAACCTCTGACTGTTGCATCAATTGTGCCCCTTGTGCTCGGGTTCACTCCATTACAGAATGTTTGAAGTAGAAATTCCCTTGGGAGATTGTGATGTGGACAGCTCTTCTGAAGTTCCTTAAATCTCTCCCAAGCTTCGTAGAGAGATTCTCCGTCGCTTTCTTGGAAATTGGTTATCTCATTGATAATCCTCATTCTCTTTGTCAATGGATCATTCTCTTTGTCAATGGAAAATATTTGGCAAGGAATGCTTAGACGAGCTACCCCTAAGTCATGATTTGACCTAGATTCAAAGAATTGTACCATACTTTATCCTGATCCTTCAATGTGAATCAAAATAGTCATAGCTTCACGGCATCGTCAGATATTTTGTTGAATCTGAATGTGTCACAGATCTCCAAGAAATTTAAGATGTGGTCATTCAGATCCTCATTGGATAGCCTGAGGAACTAAACACTATTTTAAAGAATGTTGAGTAGAAACGGTTTTATCTCAAAATTATTCGCTTGAACTACCGACCTTGCAACTCCCTGAAGACTAAACCCTGGCCTCATAAAATCCATAAGTGTCCTTTCTAATCCTCCTTGCTCTCTTTCTTCAACCATATCTTTATTCGAGAAATTTAGACGCTTTGCCTTTCTTATTTCTCTTTCGTGCTTCTTAATGTCAGGAAATTCGTCCTCTATAGCTTCTTTCATCCTTCGTGTACTCCTTATGTTCATGCACCTGCAAATACACAAGTAAAAGTATCAAAAACTCTTCAATCAAAGTAATATAAATCAAACACAATGCTTAACAATCAATCCCCGAAAACAGTGCCAAAAACTTGTTGATAGTAAAACCTATCTACTTGTTTTATATTAAAAAATTGCAAGTGCACGGGTCGTGACTTGTAGTAAAATGAGCAGATATCGATCCCACGGGGGCCTAGACACCGCTTAATTTAGACATAACTTTGTTTAAGAAACTAAATTGTGAAATAAAAATAATCTAAAAAATTAAATTAAAATTAAAAGAGACTAATGTAGACAATGGACAAAACCGCAATTACTGAAAATTTGAATTCAAGAATCTAAATGCTAAAGATCAGTTTTTCCTTATTTTGTCTCCCTCCTATTTTATTGATTGAATTGTTTCTCACCCTAGATTTTTTAATATACTAATTGCCCTCTCTCAAGGTGTAACTATTTTGCCCTAATAGAATAAATGGGAATCGATTGAACGATCTCTCAACCTATCCAATGACTCTACCGATTTAAGTAGTTATTAAGCTATCCTATAGGTGATCAATTGACTAATCGAGATCTCTCTTCTAATTATTCAATTGACATAATGAT
>JAOQMS010000004.1:5547098-5562058 GCA_027563885.1 Erythroxylum longipes | reverse complement strand
TTGTTACATGAGTGCACAATAAATAACAAATTTATTTATTGTGCACTTATGTGACAAATATTAAATTTAGTATTTTAATTTATTTTTTAAAATTTTAAATAAAATTAAAATTAATATGATATAAATTTTAAAAAATTGCATTCACGCCGGTGCACATGCATTTTTTAATTTAATAAAAAATTAAAATTAAAATTAAATTATTACTTTAATAAAAATTAAATTAAATTAAATTAAATTAATATTTATGTTATTATTAATTTTATAAAAAATAAATTTAAAAAGAAAAAGAAAAAAAGGTTGGAAGCTTTAGGAGTGCATGATCGTGCACTCCTATTATTGAAGGATTAGGACACGATCTCTTGATGTATCACTCAAATTTATAAAAATTATATCTCTCAATTTTGATGTCTAAAAACTACAAACTTTATATTATTAGAAAGCTAAGAGGATAAGCTACAACTTTTATGAAGATAACTTTGTATAATTCGGCTTATATCAATACAGTTTAATCATTGAAATCAGGATAAACAAAAATTAAAATTTGTCACTATTAATAAAAAATAAACTAAAATTTAAATTAAATTATTACTTTAATAAAAATTAAATTAAATTATAATTATAATTATGTTATTATTAATTTTATAAAATATTAAAATTAAAAATGAAAATGAAAAAAAGGTTGTGCATCTCCTATTATTGAATGGTTAGAACATGATCGTGCTGTTGTGTCACTGAAACTTATAAAAATTATATCTCTCAATTCTGATGTCTAAAAATTACAAACTTTATACCATTAGAAAGCTAACAGGATAAGGTACAACTTTTATGAAGACAACTTTATCTTATTATGTGTTACTCAAACTTATAAAAATCATATCTCTCAATCCTGATACCTAAAAATTATAAACTTTATACTATTAAAAAGCTAAGAGGATAGCTTATCCTTTTAGCTTTCTAATGGTATAAAATTTGTAATTTTTGGACTTTAGAATTGAGAGATATGATTTTTATAAGTTTGAGTGACACATTAGGAGTGCACGATCGTGCCCTAACCCTTCAATATTAGGAGTGCACGATCGTGCATAGCTTCCAATCTTCATTTTTAATTTTAATTTTTGTAAAATTAATAATAATATAATTATAATTATAATTTAATTTAAATTTTTATTAAAGTAATAATTTAATTTATTTTTTATTAAATTAAAAATGAATGCTTGCCTGTGCATTATTATTATTTAATTTATATCATATTAATTTTAATTTTATTTAAAAATTTAAAAAATAAATTAAAATACTAAATTTAATATTTGTCACATAAGTGCACAATAAATAAATTTGTTATTTATAAATTTAATATTTGCCACATAAGTGTAAATTTGTTATTTATTGTGCACTCATGTGACAAATTTTAAATTTAGTATTTTAATTTAATTTCTAAATTTGTTAATAATAACATATTCCAATTAAATTTTATATAATATTTTTAAAATAAAATTAAAATGAGAAAAATAAAAATTAAATATAATTTTAAATATAATTAAAATTAAAATTTAATTTATTGTTTTTTGATTTTTCTCATTTTAATTTTAAGTTTATTTTAAAAATTAAAAAATAAAGACCAAAAATGAAATTTTGTGTGCATGGGCGTGCCTTAAGTGCGCACGTATGCATTTTTCATAGGAGAAAAAAGAAAGCGACTGATTCGCAGCTTAGCTTATGACTTAGTACATAGAGTTTTCTAAGTAAGAGAGAAGCGAGTTTTTTAAATTTTAAAAAAAAATGACATCTCTTAAAAAAAAAAGAAAAATGACATCGATTGTATGCTAGATAGAATAGAAAAGAAAAAGATTAGATAGAAGATTTGATTCAGTCATAATAGAAAAAATGAAGGAACCAAAAAATTAAGAACATAAACAGCGTTCCGCAGTCTCAATCAAAAAATTAATTTTAGTACAGTCAACTAATTACTTTGAATCATTCTCCAACAAAACTTTCATGGTTTGAATTATTTCTTGCACCAAGCTTGTTAATTTGCATGAAGCCGATCCGTGATATATACAGTAACTCTACCACGAAATCTGACAAATATTATTTTCTCATATACCACGAGTTTAGAACTAAACAACCAAGTCCATGAACGTTCAACCGTATACAATATATTACTCAAACACATGTCCGGAGCAAAGAAAAGAAAGAGATAAGAACAAGTAGCATACTTGCGTGCAAGTTTATCGAAAATTCAAAAGGGTAGTTTAACCACTGCTTGCTTATATAGAGCAGGATACTCTATTGTTCTTGTTAACTTATGTTGGTATTTTCTGTTCAAGGGCATGGCTTCGTTGGTGCTGCTACTGGAAACTCTACTGAGAGTCCGACGGTGTAATCTTATACCAAATACAGAAGTCGCACAATCCAACTGCAAGACCAGCAACAACTACAGCCGCAGCGTTACAAGCCACGGGATTGAAGAGGCTGTCTCTAGTTTTGTGAGCGAAGACCAGAGTGTCTATATGTGGAACATGGCCGAGTCATACCTGTGACCTTGGGATCAGTATCGGTAAGTACATGTTTACAGTTATGTATATTAACTAGTATACCTCTCAGTTATCTATACTGTTGTGATGAAATGCAGTAAGGAAATTGACACTGCCATCACAGCTGCAGTAAATGCATTTCCGATCTTAAATAAGAGTTGTGATGGGAGCAAGTTTCTGTATAACTATCTTTTATGGCCTAATTACTGGAAACTGTTGAGAGTGGAATCTCAATGACATGCAATTCGAATTGTTTCCTGTATACCTTGGCTTTCATAAGACATAATTAGCTTTGTCTTTCCTGAATAAATCTTGCATTAGTCACACAAGCAAGAAAGTTGATCGAAAAAGCAACCAAAACTTACATAAGAATGTTGAAAAAGGCAACTTGCAATTGAAAATTTGACCTTTATATTCTATATATGAAAGCGTACATACATTAGGTTCCACAGGAGTTAGGTCTACTGCCCCTCTAGAAATTAGACATTTTTTGTCAGGATATGCAACCCGCTAGTGCATCATCTCCTTCGTTGTAGCTTCAGTCACTCAATGGCCATGCTGTACCAATTGAAAGAGTAGAAATATAAATTTTCTTTACTCTTGTTTGTGGCAACTAAATACTTGTGCTCTTCCTTTGCAAATTATCGGTTAAAGAGATCCAATTATCCAAAGAGACTTACGAGCAATGACTACGATGAATATAGTATATGGGCTTAACAAAATACTAGCTTACAGCTCCAAGTTTGTAAATTGTAACTCCGCTTGAGGTCTAAATTCATGATGGAGTTACTGTATAGTGCCAGACCCGGAAATAGTTGCCTAAATCATATCTTATGTTGGACTTTCACAAGAAGGCCTAGAACTGCTATGGAAATTTGAATGGAGCCCAGAGATGGGACGGAGGGGTCTCATTTGGGTAGATGAATCAGTTTTCTTGTTACAAAGGCCTTTCTCTAGAACCTTTTCAGAGAAGATAACTGTCCACAAAACACTCAAGACCTTTTGTTTTAAATCGTGGAATCCTTTTCTGAGCAACATTAGTCAAGCCAACGTAAGCAGTGACTCCATTGTTTGTAAAACATTACTCATGAAGGGCCACAATACCTCTTTTTTCCTTTTTTTTTTTTCGTTTTCCAACAATCCCCACTTAAAACCGTTTACTTGGAGTTTACTAACCAATTTGCGCGCTATTGCGTCTAGAAAACTACGTGTAAAGATGTCCGTAGGGTTGCTGCTACTAGTCTTCTTGATTAGTTGCCTACTCATTATTGTTATTACTTCCTATCGTGAATTATTTGACAAAGCAAATGAATGGAATGGAAAAACATGAGAATTGAAACGTCTTCTAGATTTTTTAAAAAAATATTATTCTACATACGTAACTGTTTTGATAATGCTTTTTAAGACCGTCTAAGAAACCTTATAACATTCAACTTATCAGTACAACTTTCTACAGAGACATTTCATATACGTTAAGGATTAAAAATTAAAAAAAGGAAATAATTTATGTAATAATGAAACATCTACATTTACTTTCAATTTTGGTTCAATACTCACTCTCTTTGAATCGATGTAACTTATCTATAGATTCTCATAATTTGAGGGAAAAAAATATTAGAATGAACAGAAAATAAGTATGCGTAAAAGCAAACTCATTTGACTTTGTTAACTAGGCTGTCATGTCTAGGTCTAGTTGTTCACATTGCAGCATTTGGCGTTGACAATCCATCTCGTACAGCAATTGTTGATCATTCATTAGAACTTAGTTACAAGAAATTTTCTTCATATATCTTCGCACTTTGAAATTTCGATTTAAGAGCATTTGTTTCAAGAGTTGCGGCAGCTAGTGCTTGTGAGTCGAGGAAGCCTGTGTCACCAACCCTTTGAAATCTCATGAAAATAGTCGACAATCCTTCCATTTCATCAGATTAATTAGGGTTGCACGGAATTACATGTACATGTCGCCCTCTAATGGTTAAACCAATTGGAGTTTCCTACTTGCAAAACACTGAAAAATTGGGGATGAGATTGCCAAGGGATAAATGGCACAGAGGGTACTCTTTGTATAAAATATGAACCCTAAACCAAACTCAGAAGTCAGAACATCAATGCTTTTCGCAACAATAACGTACCAATATAAACTCCATACCCTACTTAGGTGAGAATTTGGGTATATTTAGTTTGGTTTGTTTAGTTAATCAATATAAAATGATAGGCTCGCAGTAGGCAGCAGCTGGAAGAGTAAGAATCTTTTGTCCAATTTTATGGTGTCTTATTCTGTCTATAAATCTCAACCATTCATTTATGCGGGTTCTGCGTGAGTTTCGCGTAAATAAATGTGGGCTCCGTATAAATGAATGACTGAGATTTATAGGACAGAATAAGACACAATAAAATTGGACAGAGGATTCAGTCCTTAGCCGGAAAGATTACTTTCACATGCTATCCCTTTTATTTATGCTGTACCTTTTATCATTACATGAAAATCGATGCTGATATTGAACAGGTAGGGTTAGTTCAAATGGGCTTGAGATCGTCTGTTTTGGATTATCTGTGTCTTTCCTGTGCCAACTTCTCCCTCGGTGTAAAATATGATGATGGGAGAAGTTGGCACGTGAGGACACAAAGAGCAGACGATCTCATTCCGTTTAAATGAATGAAAGATTCTTCTTGAAAGTCTCCCAACATTAGATCTAGAGTTCAAAATCGCACGAACTCTTTAACATGTTGAATTTTAAGTATAGTTAATTTTATCCAATAATTTATTTAAAAGAAATAATTTATAAACTATTATACATATTTAAAATTTTAAATTAATACATATTTGAAGTGTAAATTTTCATATTATAAAATATTTTAGAGTTTATTGAACCCAAGTCCATATAAAATTTGAGGAGCCATAAGGTCGTAGGCCTGAAGTAGAGCATTTGAGATATGAAGAAAACCATGGAACTAGTTAATGATAAATACAAAAGTCAACTTCTTTATTTATTTTTTTTCCCCACAGTATGGAATATTCAGAGTCTAAAAGCTACAACACTGCCTCAAAAAGGCAACCAGAAGTGCAAGCTTTGTTATAGTGTTAAAAGACAAAATCAAAGGTTATTATTTTTAAGACATAGTCGTAGAATGTTGAAAGAGCGAGAGACAGGATGCGTGACGCAACCGAATAACATGTCACATGAGCTGTTGCTGTAGAAACCAAATGTTCTCCTCATTCCATAAATTCTCCATTTCATACCATCCCAAAGAGATCGGGTCAAAACTCGATCCCTTTTGAGTGTCGTCTGAATTATACACTCCTGCTCCTGCCCGGTTATTATTCTGACAATCACTCGGGTCGGACATCTGAGTATCCAAGGAGTCATCGGACATCTCGGGCACCAATATCGTGTCAATCAATTCGGATACGGGTTCATTGACATTAGAGGCCTGATTTGGTAGGCAATAATACTGTTCATCGTCAGAGTGAATAGCCGTCGCCACTGTGGTGGGTTGAGCTGTTGAAGCTCCGGCATCCGCTGCCCGTATGCGTTCGATTAAACGGGGCATCCACACGTGACGCATGGAGTCTCTGAACTCTTTGCTGTTGACGTCACATTTGAGTTGTTTTGCCAGCTTCTGTACTCTGGTTCTCCAGTAGTTTTTTATCTCATTGTCTGTTCTGCCCGGTAAGGACTGTGCTATTTTTGACCATCTGAACCAAAGGCGCACAAATTTAAGAACGAGGATTCGATAAACTCAAAAACTTTGTAGGAAGAAATTAACGTATCAAGGAAAAGAGGAGCATTAGTACAGCACCTGTTGCCCCAACGAGAATGAAGCTCAAGAATCAAGAGCTGTTCTTGGAGGGTTATGTTCCCTCGTCGAAGATTCGGTCGTAAATAGTTCAACCATCTTAATCTGCAGCTTTTGCCAGTCCGTTTCAGTCCTGTACTCATACATGAACACCATAATAGATTCAGAACAAGAACTCACAGAAGATAACAAATTAAATTTCTCAAACGCGATCTCCGAAAATCCTTCAGGTTGATATGGATTTACGGCGGGTGTAATTAAGCTGACCTGCATAGCGAGCCGCCGCGTTCCAGCGGCCTTCACCGTGGACGGTGACATAATCTGTAAGTAGGGTGTCCTCTTCAACAGTCCACGGACCTTTTCTTATGCTCGAATCCTCCTCGGAATAAAAACTTGCACAACCATAGTCTCTTACTTGAGCATCCATTTCTCTTATGCTAAGCAATACAGGGATAAGACAAGGGAGAGAAAGATTAAGTTGGATTTGTGGATTATAGGATAGTAACAAGAAGAGAGACGGTGGTTGGTGTTGGTCTTGAAAATTAGATAGAGAAGATGGAAGTGTATATATAGTGAGGCAAAAGAATAAGCATATCTAAGTGGCTTGAAGTAGTTTTCTAATGGCCACAAGTTAATTATGCTGCTACTGAGTAGAACGCTTTGCACGAATTAATAGTTTAATAACTTTGGGGGCTTTAACTTTATGTTCGAAGTTTGACCCTTTGACTTGTCAAATTTTCAAAGGCACGCACACGCAGACGCACACTGGTACAAAAGATGAAGACTTGGGTCTTCGCGTGCCCGTTCCTTTTGCATATGAACAAATTAAAAAAACGAAGCACCCAAAGAGTGGATTGATCGTTCGTTTTTTAATGGGTTTGAAGATCTAATCCAATGTTTTACGCCATGTGAAGATGGTGAGTGAGTAGATTAGAGGTCGAGGATTCAACGAGGTTTATACGCTTGGTTAGCTCTTTATATAAATTGTACCGACCCATTAATAAAGTCAGCTCCTATTATTTTTCATACATAAAAAACACCGTGATTCAAATTCATAAGTTGGGTCGGGAATGAAATAGATTAATTTTTTTAATAACAACTATGATTTTTTTATTTAATAAGGTGGAATTGGCTTTAATATTGAAATGGCAAAAAGATTTGAATTTGCAAATATTTAACTTAAAATCCTGATATGAAATACTCTTGTATATACTTCATATATAATTTCTGGTGGAATAAGTCTAAAATTTAGTTGAACAAATGAATTAAATTTTTTTGAATATATATATTAAAAATTGGAACAAAATCAAATTTAATAAAATCAGGCCTATCAAATAATCTTTTTTAGATTTGAACTCAAGTGTTAAGTTATGAACGTCGAATTGAGATTAGGAATCAAGTATAACGAATTAAGAGTATAATCCTAAATCTTTCAAGGTTCAACCCAAAAGATAGAAGAAAAGTAAATGAAAATAAATCTTCACTGTTATTGGTTCTGAAGAGGGTACTCCCATTTTATTTTCTTGTTTTAATAATTAAATGAATAATTAAGGTTTTTATTGTATTTTTTGTTTTTTATTTTTTTTAAAACAAAAATATGTTTGACTAAGATTTGTTATAAAAATTGAACACAAAAACTTGTTTATGTTAAGATTTGTGACAAAAACTAAAAAATATTTTATCTTCATATTTTTTATTTTCTTATATTAAATTAATTAACTCTCATAATTAATAAACATAAAATATGAATATTTAATATAATTAAGTTAATTAATTCTATACTTAAGGAGTAAACAATCAACTAATTTATTGATTTCCTTCATTAGCTTGAATTATTTGGTCAATGAGATGGTCTCTTTGATTTGATTTTATTTTCTTAACATGGCCTTTAGGCTACATTTGGAGAGTGGTTAGTAATGAAATGAAATAGAATGTAAAATTATTCCATCGTTTGAGAGGAGAGTTTATAATGGAATTGAGTGGAATAGGATGGAAGGGAAGAATTTCACATTATATCCTATTCCATCCTAAACAGTAAAAATGAGTAACCTCCAATTTGGGAGGAGTTTAGGATGGAATGTAAAATGATAAATATGTACTACCTAATATACCGTCAATAATTTTTTATAATACCAATTATATCCTCAACCCTAATAACAAGTAGCAAGACAATACATCTCATTATTTCTATCAAGGGTAGAATAATCATTCATTATTATTATACATACATTACATTTCATTCCATCTATCTTCTAAATAACATTTTACTATATTAAATTATGAACCCTTCGATCCCTCCCAAACAACAATTTTATAATATTACATCCATTTACATAATTCTATTCCATTATAAAACTATTTCATTCTATTAAAAACTTTATGTCCAATCAAACATAGCCTTAGACTAATGGGATGTGAATAAACAACACCAACATTGGTGAGAAAAGAATGGAACATAACTTTCTTCAAAGGTTTTGCGAAGATATCAAGTTAAATTATGGTCAGAATATAGTAAGCAACAAGCTGGCCAATGACGAATTTCTTATTAACAAAAGTTTTATGTGCACAAGCATTAAACATGGGACTAACAGTTTATGAAGGGCATCTTAAAACCCATAAAAAGAAAAAGAGAGCTCAATTGTAACAAAACTAGCCTAGCCGCTAGAAAAAATTAAAACAGAGGAGAGTATAAATTAAAAAGACAACAGATAGGTAATAAGAAATTAAATGAAAAGTTATCTTCTTCTTCTTTTCCCTCTTGTTTTCCAACTGGCAAGTGATAAAAATACACCATCTTTCTCCTATATGTGAAATTTTTCTCATATATTCCCTCATTTTGTTTATTTTACAGTAAATTAGTGAGAAATCCCTTAAAAAGGCATAAAACTTCACATAGGTAAAACTTTTCCAACACCAAATTCTATGAATTTTATTTGCAATTTTAATCAACTAGTTTTAGTTGAAAAGTATACTGTGATTGTTTGGGACAATAATTTGAAGTCATGGGAAAAATAAAAATGGAGAAAAGGTGGTCGAAAAATGAGAAAAAGAGGAGTTAGGAGAAGAGAAGAGGATGAAGAAGAAGACAATTTAGCAAAATTTAAGATATATTACGGGGCAAAATAGAAAATATAAAACTTTAAAGGTAAAAGTAAAATTTAATTCCTAGAAGGGTAATTTTGTAATTATGGTTATATTAAGGGGCAAAATAGGAAATGTAAAAATTTAAGGGTAAAATCATAAGGGTATTTTTGTAAATATGGTGGTTAGATAAAGTAAGGATATTTTAAAAATTAAGAATAAAGTGAACAAAGGGAATAATTTTGAATTATTAAGTGTAATTAGGTTGAAAATTTTTCTTAAATAAGTCTAATATAATTTTATATTGTCTATGTCTAAAGGACGGATTAAGGAGTTAATTGGACTTATCAATTAGTTGAATCCAAAAATCAGGTAAAGATAACTTTAGATTGTATTCTTAGAATAATGTATTGTTCATAACATTTTGATTTTTGTTATTAATAAATTATTTTATCATGAATCATATTTTAAATTAGTCATTAATTAAATTAATAATTGATAATTATATATATGGATTTCTAAAATATGTTAATTGTGTTTATTTATTACATAAATAATTAACAAAGAATAAAATGTTCCACATTTATATTTTCTTACCCATTATGAGGTGGATCGCTTGATAAATCAGTGAAAAAATGATAATTAAAATTTTCAATTGCGTGTGAGTCTAATTAAAAATGTTAGGGTAAATAAATCACGTTGATGAAATTAAATAGAGTCTAACTCATAATAGGTTGAGAATAAATTGTATAAATTATGAATATGTGGCTTGCCTAAGATAAGTTATACTTAAAGGTCATAGATTAATAAGTTGTTTAAATATGAATGAGCGATAGCTAGATATCTGTCCCTGGAGCAAGTATCGAGGCATCCTAAGTCTTGAGGACTTCCTATGTTGACGACAAGGTACTAGAGTGGTACCAGGATGTCCTAAGTCTTAGGAATATCCTGTCTTGATGGCTAGGTATTGGAGTGGTACCGAAGTACCAGGTTAGATTGAGGAATTGAAGTACCGTGTGTCGATATTTATACTTCTAATTACGTTTTCACTTAGTAAGTGATTATGATGAGTAGAGATGAGCTGACAGACCATTGAATGTAAACGTACTAGGTTAAGCAGGGCTTAGACAATTCAGTTAATAATAAGAAAAAACATAAATGACAATAATAAAATAATATTAGTATTAATTATTACTAATGATAAAATTTTAGATTTTTATTAGGTGTTTAGATAGGCTAAGTATTTTTTTTGTATTTTAGATTATATGTAAGTTTTAATCATTTGACTAATTTCTATTTATATTAATTTATTTGATTTTAAGGGTACGGTCAGTTACCCTTATTAAGTAAACAACTCACCCTTTGTTGCTATATTTTCTCAAGAGATAGAGAGATTTCCAATAACCTTAGTGTACGTGATTGACAGAGTGAAGTTTAGATGGGACTGGTAGATTAAATTGAGTAAAGTTGTTTATTTTATATACTTTTAAATGTGATAGTTCAGATAGTTGTGCTTGTATAGATAATTTTTGTGACTAATGAATATAGTTTTTCGAACTAATAAGGATTTTGCTATTTAATGATATAATCGGGGAATAATTTGGATAAATTGTGGTTTAAGAATTAGCAGAACGTCACATTTAGGTGGTATTGGAGCGAGTTTACATTTTTAAAGACAAATTAAGTGAAAAACTAATAATATGTTCTTATCTTATTTATGATAGTTTTAGGAAATGATATTGATGCCTAGAGTTGACTGGGAAATCATGTAACTTGATCCATTCTCTAAATGTGCCTAATTAAGGAATAGGCATAGCGGATCGAATAGAAGGAGAGATGCCAGTGCCACCTCAGATGATATAGTTCTTTCAGATGATGCAGCAAGTTATTACTATGACTCCACCCAAGGTGATTTTGGAGTGGACCATAACTATAAACGGATATGTAAGATGGGTTTAATGGAGTTTTGAGGTACTACTGATTTTGAGGAGGCTGAGGCATTATGGGAATAGACGGAGTTAGTTTTAGATCATTTGAAATGTACCTTGGAAAGAAGGTTGTAGTATACAGTTTCATTATTTCAGGGCAAGCATTAACTTGATGGAAGTTAGTGAAGAGATCTTATGAGGCATAAGATATGACTTGGCAAGACTTCCAGAAAAAGTTTAGAGAGAAATACAGTTTGCGAATATATCGAGATAGAAAGAAAATGGAGTTTATGAGTTTGCTTTAGACAGAGGAGACGTTAATGGTAGAGAATAAGGCTAGCTTTGTGGCTTTTTCTAAGTATGCATTAGAGGCTATGACAAATCTAAAGGAAAAATGTTACCGATTTGAGCAGGAATTAACTGCTACTTCTGATTTCAAGAAGTTAATAGAGACTGCATTCAAGAGGATGTGATAGTAAGGCAAAAGTAGAGGAGAACTGAAGAAGTAAACAAAGAGTCATTATAGAAAGGGGAGTCGGTCTGTTAAGAGGGGAACTAGTTATTCATGGTCTACTAATGTAGGGGGATTTAGGAGAGCTGATGCTACATCAATTAGGAGTGGTACTTTCTATAGGTTTGGTGGAGATTGAGGAGTTGGCAGGGATTTAAAGCAACATAGTACTATTAGTGCACTGTCTGTTAGATTAGATAGAGGGGTTAGTCAGAAGTTTAGATGACCTTTTATTAGAGGAGTTAAAGGGTTACAGAGTTATGCTATCTACGAGAGAGTTCACAGATGACCATATTGGGGACCCACTAGGATCAATTAGACATGCTATATTTTTGGAGAGTATGGGGATTTATAGAGAAGTTGTTCGATAGTAGGGAGAAGTTTAGGAGTGAGAGAAAATGAGACAAGATGTCGTCAGAGTGGTGCCTTTGGTTTAGGTAAAGGTTCCGGTAGAATTGACAGTAGAGGTGATGGTCAACGAGTTGGACGCGGACGAGTAATAGGTACATGTACTAGTGGGACATCCTTAACACAAGGTCAAACTTAAGCAAGGATATACCAAATAATGAGGGAGGAGGCACCCATATCTAACAATGTTATTTTTGGTACGATTTTATTATTTGATATTAAGGCTTATGTGTTAGTAGGCCCAAGATCTATACATTCTTACATTTCTTTAGAGTCTGCTTCTAAAGTTTCAAAGGAGGTTAGTCCATTAGGATATGACTTAAGAGTGTGGTTGCTAGTAGGAGACTGTATAGTAGTAAATAGTGTAAGAAGGGGGATGCTAGTGAGGATTAGTAGAGTGGAGCTATCAGCTGACTTGATAGTGATGGATTTAAGGGAGTTTAATGTAATTCTCAAGATGGATTGATTGATATAACATTAGGTTGTAATGGATTGTTATATAAAAGAGGCGATAATAGAGTCCTTGGATAAATAGAAGGTGATAATTATAGGGGATCGTAAAGTAGTTCTAGCATGTGTGATCTTGGTCATGATTGCTAGACGATTGATATTCGATGGATGTGAGGCATATTTAGCTCATATCATAGATATGAGGGAGGTGAGTACTGGGTTAGAGGATATTCTTATAGTAAAGGAAGTTTCAAAGGTATTCTTAGATGATTTATTGAGTTTATTACCTTAATGGGAATAAATTTCACCATTGAAACTATACCCAAAGTTGCATTAATTTCTATTGCACCTCACAAAATGGCTATTGTTGAGTTATATGAGCTAAAAAAGTAGTTAGAGGAGTTGTTGAAAAAAGGGCTTTATTAGAACAAACGCATTACCTTGGGGAGCTCTAGTGTTGTTTGTGAAGAAAAAAGATGATAGTATGTGACTTTGCATGGATTATCGACAATTAAACAGGGTAATAGTGAAGAATACATACCTTTTCCCAAGGATAAATGGTCTTTTAGAACAAATAAAGGGAGTTGTTATATTTTTCTAGATTGACTTGAGATCGAGATACTGATAGCTAAGTCAATTATTCCCAAAATAACTTTTCGTACTCGATATAGCCACTATGAGTTTCTAGTGGTGCCTTTCGTGTTGACTGATGCGCCAGTTGCATTTATGACAATGATAAACATGATTTTAGCAGTATCTAGATTGGTTTGTGACAGCGTTCATTGATGATATATTCATGCATTCAAAGAGTAAAGAGAAGAACGAACAACATTTGAGGATTGTGTTACATATTTTGAAAGAGAGATAATTGTATGCCAAGTTGAGTAAGTGCGAGTTTTAGATGGAGTGGATAATTTTCTTTAGACTTGTGATGTCTCGAGAGGGAGTGATGCCTAACCTTGCTAATGTAAAGGCAATTATGGAGTAAAAGTCGCCTAGAAATACATAAAAGGTAAAAAGTTTTCTGGGAATTGCTGGGTATTATTGGAGATTTGTAGGAGGATTTTTTATAAGAACTAGCTCGTTGACAAGCTACTGAAGAAAGAAGTTCAGTTTTAATGGATAGATGACTTTAGGAATTATTGACAAGTGTCATTGAAATTTGGGAGACAATTGGATTAGAAATTGGAGTTAAATAGACTAGTTATTACAAGGGTCCAAATGAGACCATAGTAGAGTGACAAGTGGCAGTGACACTCCCCACATAACTTATACGAAAATTATAAGTGAAAATAAGAAATAGTTGTCTTTCACTTGTTATCTTTTTCATCTCCTTCATGACTTTCTTCTTCATTCTCCCTCTTCACGATTTTTGAATTTCCAAGCCTTCATCAATGTTACATCTTGCTTTCATCTCTCAATTGTTGCTTCCATCTTGCTCTCTCCTTCATTTCTCACTAAAGACCTAACCTCCCACCTTTGTATGATGATGCATGTGTGAGAGAAGAAAGCTAGGGCTAAGAGAGATCTTGAAGAACTTAGAGTCTTATGAAGTAAATTATGCTTTGATCATCATGGGTAGTGTTAAATGAAACTAATATGATGAGTAATTTGAGATTTGATGAATTGATCATGAAATTGTATGTGTGAATCATGAGTGATGAATTGAGCATATGAATGTCTTGTTTTTGCTTTTAAGATGATTAACCTTTCATAAATTGTTATAGAGATGAGTTTGAACTTGAAAGATCATCAAAATGATGTAGAAATTGTGCAAAAAATTTGACAGATAAATGGAATTTTCATGTTCTGTTTTTAATGCTTAATCACATGAATTTTTGTTTAGTTGTTATATGGATGAACTAGAATGATTTTGAGGTTAAAGAAAGGGATAATGTGGTTTCTTGAAATGAGGTAAAACAGAATGATAAGTTAGAAGTAAAATAAAGGTGGAAATGAAGTTGAAACATCTGTAGAAAACTGAAGATGAAAATGTTCTGTTTTTGGTGTGTAATAACGTGAATGTTAGTAATTGTAATAGAGATAAAGTAGAGTGAATTAAAAGAGAAATAAATGGATAGTATAGTGTCTCGAAGTGAGGAGAATTAGGATGATAGTTTATAGATAAAGGGAAGGTGACAATGGAAGATGAAAATGTTCTGTTTTTGGTGTTTAATAACGTGAATGTTAGTAATTGTAATAGAGATAAAGTAGAGTGAATTAAAAGAGAAATAAATGGATAGTATAGTG
>JAOQMS010000004.1:5523983-5537323 GCA_027563885.1 Erythroxylum longipes | reverse complement strand
CAAGCAACTCAAGGGTCTTCACTTTGTGTATAATTCATCATGAAACTACTGTACACAATTAAGCAAAGGCCACTTATACAGCTTATTAATAGTATCGTTATACTTTGCCCATCTATAATTCGTTGGTTTTACTTTTCCTGTTAAAAAGATTCATTTGGAAAAGAATACAACTGATAAAACTTGAAGTGCTTTTAAAGAAAAAGGGTCTTGAAAAGATCCACGCAAAGTTAAACGCATGCGTCGAAATGGTACTTGCAAAGTTAAACAATTTATTAAATTAAATTTTTTAATTTAATAAAAAATAATTATTAAATTAAAGTTATTTTTAAAAAATGAAAAAAATAAATAAAAGAAAAACGTCACAGAATGCTTTCCGCGACGTTTTCGGAAACGTCGCAGAAAGCATTCCGCGACATTTTCAGAAAAATGTCACAGAAAAAACTGACTTTCCGCGACGTTTTCAAAAAATGTCGCGGAATGTGACTTTTCGTGATGTTTTTAAAAACGTCGCAGAATGTTAGTATTTTCTGTGACGTTTTTCCGAAAATGTCGCAGAAACCTTTTGCCTACACCATATTTCGCGACGTTTTTTGTGACGTTTTTTAAAACGTCTTAAATAGTATTCTGCGACGTTTTTTGAGATTCTGTGATATTTTTTAAACGTCGCCAATTGTGCTATTTTCTTGTAGTGTACTCACCGACCTTATAATTAGGACATTTATAAAGTCTTCTTTTCCTTATAATTAGGACATTTATAAAGTCTTCTTTTAAAATTATCATACTTGTTTATCTTTTTAGCTTTTAACTATGACTCTTAGCTACTGATTTGAAAGATTCACCATTCAATATGCTTGAAGAAAGCTTATAATAATTCACCATCAATGTCTATTTTTCAAATTCTGTGTTCCTCTTTTTGATAAGAGCCAAGACCGCAGAATTTGTGTGACATCTTCAGGTACATTCTCCCTGCCCACCACATAATTAATTAATTGTTTTATATATCGGTTGTTGTTTCATTTTGTTGTATATTGTTTACGTAATTGGTGCATATGAATTGAAACAACGTTGTTGAGTAGATAGTAAACAACATCATGTACCTTAATTACATAGGTTTTTTAATGTAATATAAAATGAAAAATGCATGTTATAACTCAATTATCTTCTTTTATTGTATAACAAAATGGATAAGAGTTGGATGTGACATCGAAAATGGTCAATTGAATACGTAGGAGTTAAGAGTTTCATGCAATTTGTAAAAGATCAAATAGGTGATGAATGTAGTATTTGTTGTCCATTTATCGATTGCTTAAATGTGGACTTCCAAAGTCAAGATGTAGTATATAATCACTTGCTGATCCGAGGAATAGAAAAATTCTATACTCAATGGCTTTATCATGATGAACGTAAGAAAGCAAGTTGTACTAGAAGTGGTGGTACATCTTATGATGACAATTACAATAATGATGTTGATGATTGTGATGTGAATGATGATGGTGATGATGGGATTAACGAGATGTTAGACGATTGTCAGAATTATATGAAGACTATGAATGAAACAAGAATGCCTAACATAATTGGTAGTTATTACAGAAGATAATTTTGGGAAGTTACTGAAAGTTGCTAAAGAACAATTATATCCGGGGTGCTCTAATTTCTCACAACTATCATTTGTTGTGAAGTTGTTGCATTTGAAGGTTTATAATAAATGGAGTAACAAGTCCTTTGACATGTTAATTGACTTACTGAATGATGCATTACCTATTGGACACAAGTGCTGAAATCTTACTATGATGCGAAGAAACTGTTAAGAGGCCTTAGATTGGGATATATTACAATTCATGCTTGTAAGTATGATTGTGTTCCTTTTTGGAAGGAAAATAAAGATCTTCAGGAGTGTCCTATTTGGGGTACATCAAGGTGGCATGTGGATGATGGTAGAGGGAAAAATATACCGAATAAAATCCTTCGATACTTTCCTATTAAACCACGATTGCAAATACTTTTTATATAAACAAAAATAGCCATAGATATGATATGGTATAAAGAGAAATGCATTAATGATAACATTATGCATCATCCAGCAGACTCAATCGCATGGAAAGAGCTTGATAGAAAGTTTCCATGGTTTGGACAAGATTGTCGTAGCGTTCGACTTGGATTGGCCTTAGATGGATTTAATCCTTCAGTAATATAAGTAATTCATATAGTATGTGGCCGATGATTCTAGTGCCATACAATTTACCTCCATGGAAGTGTATAAAGGAGCCTTTTATGTTATTGTCCTTGCTTATTCTAGGACCTACTGCTCCTAGTATTGACATCGATGTATATATGCAACCATTAATTGATGACTTAAACGATCTAAAGGAATTTGGATTAGAAACTTTTGATGTTGTTGAAGGCAAAACATTTATAATGCATGTTGTTGTTTTGTGGACTATAAATGATTTACCAACTTATGGGAATTTGTCTGGGTGGAGCACTAAAAGGTATATGGCTTGTCCTGTGTGTAACAATCAAACATATTAAAAAAGGATACGAAGTAAAATATGTTATACGAGTCATCGTCGTTATTTAGAACATGGGCATAGATGGCGAAAAAGTAAACAGCTAATGGCACAGTAGAGTTGGGTGAAGCTCCGATGTAGTTGTCTATTGTTGATATTGTTTACCAGCTGTCACATTTGGGTGAGATTACACTTGGAAAATACTCCAGTAATAGAAAGTATCTCGAACTGAATTGGACAAAAAAAGCATATTTTCAACTTCCATATTAGAAGGAATTACTATTGAGGCACAATCTTGATGTCGTGCATATTGAGAAAATTATTTGTGAGTCCATTTTAGGGACTATCATAAGAATTGATGGGAAATCCAAAGACACAATTAAGGCTAGACTAGACTTGGAAGACATGAATATTAGAAAGGATTTGCATTTGAAAAAAAAGAGATGATGGCTCATACTTTATTCCTCCTGCTTGTTATAATGTGTCAAAAAGTGAGAAACAATCATTCTGACAGTTTCTCCAATCAGTCAAATTTTCTGATGGGTATGCATCAAATATAGGCCGTTATGTTAATATTAAAGACGGAAAAATGTTAGGTTTGAAAAGTCATGATTGTCATGTACTTTTGCAATAACTACTTCCTGTTGGAATATGTGGGTGTTTGCTGAAGGATGTATCCATTACTTTGGGTCAAGTGGGAGAGTTTTTTAAGTAATTATGTTGCAAGACACTTAAAGTTGAAGAGCTTGATAAATTGGAAAAAGACATAACATTGATTGGTTTATTTGGTAATTCACTTACCATATGAAGTAAAACTTTATGGACCGGTTCAATTTCGATAGATGTTTTTCGATTGAAAGGATAATTCATATTAAATTCAACAAGTTTTTTCTATATTATTTGTTTTTAACAATTCCTAAATTTATAACTGTTTATGTTTTTATGCTCTCTTAAGCATTATGTACATAATAGAGTTCGACCAAAGGGGTCTATTGTAGAGGCTTATATAGCAAATGAATGCTTGACTTTTTATTCAATATACTTAATTGATATGGAGACAAGATTTAATAGACCAGAACGTAACTTTGATTTTCATGACGATGGTGGGTTGTCTATTTTCTCCCAAAAAGTTAGGCGATTTGGTGTGGATTTTGACCAATTGCGAGAAAGTCGATACATATATTGAGTACATATATTCCTTTTCATTCAAATAGTCATATTACAATTTTCTTTATTCACTTTGAGATCTTACAATCATTGTCTTTTTTAAATAGAGAGCACAAAGACACAATTCGCAGCAAAGGGATTATTAATGTTGAAGAAAGACATAGGCAGAAGTTTGTATCATGGTTTAGAAATCGAGTAAGTTTCATATTGATTACATATTATGAAAATATGAGAATATTTCTCATCCTCATATTTATTTTCAATTTGTCATACAGATGATACGATTACATAACCGTAATGTGCAAGCAGCTACAACAACATTATATAGTTTGGAATGTGGGCCTCATATTTGTGGGAAGAAATACATAGGTTGCATTGTTAATGGGTGAGATTTCACATACAAGATCGAGATAGTCAAGTTAGAAGTCAAAATAGTGGGGTTGTTATTGAAGGATGCCATGACAATGAAATCATTGACTTTTACGGTGTCATCTCTGAAATAATAGAGTTGCACTACATCAAGGATAAGAAGGTTGTTCTACTTAAATGCAAATGGTTTGATCTAACTGACATGAAAGTGAACAGGCATATTACTAGCATAAATGTTAGTAAGACATGGTATAATAATGATCCTTTTGTCCTTGCAAGTCAAGTCAAACAAGTTTTCTACATCAATGATACTGTATTAGGTAGCAATTGGAAGGTTGTTCAAAAGTTTCAACGAAGGAATGTCTTTGATTTTTGTGAAAGGGATATTGGTCAATTGGATGAGGATACATATGAAATCTATCAAGATATTGGATTGGAGTTCAATAACAAAGGCATTCCAGTAGAAGAAGTAGATATATTATCATTCTATAGGAGAGATGTCAAGGCCAACATAGTTCAACTAGATGAAGTCCAAGCCCATCTTATCTTACAAACAGAAGAAGACTATACTTAGGATGACTTAAATGATAATGACGATACTTTGCTCGAATTTATTAGTGATTAAGAATCCAACGATGATGTACTTAATGATGATGATTTTCAAAATCTTGATCATGATGATTGAATGTAAATAAATTGTTTTTATTATTTGAAATGTTATGTTCATAATTGCCTTGTGTTGTTGATGGTTTACTTATGTTAATTTACAATGACTAGATGCATATTTTTAATGTTTTTGCAGAATGTTATGCCGAATGTTTAGTATTTGACTCTTGATCTCCTTATATTCATGTGGAAAATTGATGTTTGAGTTAATATTATAAGTTATGTTCATTTTTCGTTTTACAAAGGTTTAATATAATGGCACCTGGTAGAAATAAGGGAAAGAGGGTGGTAACGACCAAACAAGTTCCTCCCACACGACAACCGAAAATTGCATCCTCGAATGAAAAAAGTCAGCAACAACCTTTAACAACATCGTTTGTTAATCGTGAGGGATCTTCAGGTCTATTATTGTTAACCAAACATATTTACATTAATGCTGAATTACTCATTACATGTTTAATGTGTTTTTCTTATTATGATTTTTTTTATTTTCAGGTTATAATACTGGCATTAGAAAACGAGATAGAGGTAAGACAAAAGGAGCTGAGTTATAACGGATGAATGTTGCAATGAACATCAACTTGTCTGTAACCATTGACCCTATGTAACATTGCCCGCTGGATAAGATCCAATCTACAAAATTGGCCAATGAGTTGGGCATCGTTATGTGGAATGAGTTGCGTTGCCTTTAGCATGTCAGGCAGTTGAAAGAAGACAACTTTCTCCAAAATGCTTTCGACAAAGTTTCGGTAATATTTCAATTCATTTGATTATATGTATTGCAATTTTACTTAACAAAAATAATAACTTAACTTATACGTGTTCTTCACAGATGAAGCTCGTTGATATCGACAAGCCTGAGGTTTCAAGCAGTGTTAGTTCACTGTTGAAACAAAAGGCAAAGGATCATCGATATAGACTTCATAAATATTACCAGTCTTTCTCTTCCGATGAAGAGGCAAGGAGACATGTTCCGGAATAGGTGACTCCAGAAAATTGGAGTGAAATATGTGATTATTGGGCCTCAGCAAAGGTTCATGTTTGTTTTTTTCTCTTCATATTTCCTTACATTAATTTTGTTTATACATTTCATGATTACTTCTCTTAATTTAGGACATGTATGAGAAAGTCAAGGTGAACAGAGCAAGAATGAAGACTCCTCATAACACTGGCTCTAAATCATTTGTTGTCGTTCGACAAGAATTTGTAAGTGTAACATTTTCAACTTATTATTCTATTTCTTAATACAATAAATTCTATTATCTTCTAATTTTTTAAATTTATATAATAGAGTCAAACACAACTCAAAGGACAAGAGTATGATAGGATCACACTGTACAAGCTAACACATTACAAAGAAGGTCAAGGCTGGACGTCTGAAGAGGCACAAAGTAATTATGTAAGTATAAACAAATTAATATTACAATTTATTTTTCTATGTAATACTAAGGAATAATTTTTTAGTTAACTCAATTTTGTACTTTAATTTGTAGGACAAGATGTAGGAGTTGTTGTAGACGTCATTGTCTAAGGGGAATCAGCCCAATGTCAATGACATTTGCAACAATGTCCTTGATATAAGATCAAGTTATATCAGAGGTCTTGGGTATAACTCTACGCCTGTTGGTGCATCTTTGTCACGAGTAGCATAGGTCACGACACTTCAAGAGAAGAACCAGGCACTAAAGACTAAGTTAGATCGTAATATAAAAGAAGTGAACAAGCTTAAAAAGATGGTCAAACAATTACTAGGCTCTGCATATGTCAGTAGTAATCACGACGATGAGGAATCTTAGTTTTTATATGACCTATAATTATTTTTTATATAAAATGCATTCTATTTTTAATGTGTATTTTATTTCAATTTATTATTATTTAAAAATGTCACCAGCATTAGTTATAAAATGTAACTAATTTATATTTCAAACTATCTTAAAATTGTAATAAATTAAAATAAATTTGTTTTTAACAATTACAATCATATTGAAATTTAAAATAAAATTTTGTTACTAAATAATATTAGCTACCAAAACAAAATCGTCAAAATAAGTTATTACCTACGTTTACAAGAACGTCTCTAAAAACATTTACCTACAACAATAAATTAGTAGCTAAAACTATTCTGTTACAAAAACATAATCGCCACTAAAAACTATTAGCTGCCAAAAAAATTCGTCACAAAATGTTGTTACCTACGTTTACAAAAATGTCTCTAAAAATATCTACCTACAACAAAAAATTAGTAGCTAAAACTATTATGCTACCAAAAAAAATCGTTACTAAAAATAATTACCTACGACTATGATTTCGTAGGCAAAAACTTTTATCGACGAAACATATACGTCGCAAAATCTTATGCATGACGTTCTTCGTTCTCGTTGTTTATATGTTTTGCCGATGAAAATATTATGTATCCAAAACCTTTTTGCGACGATTTCAAGAAAATATCGCGGATATTGTTTTGCTACCAGGATTCAGCAACCATTAGGGCGACGATTAGTTTTTGTTGTAAATTAATTTTTGCGACGATTTTTTAGTATTTAGCGACGTTTTGTTTCGTTGCCAATAACCTTATCTGTTGTAGTGAGGGTAGCACATATTGATCATATGTGAAAATCCGAAAGGATGTAGTTTCGCAAAAATTTTGATTTGGCTGTAATTATTTCTAACACAAGTGAAAACAAAAAGATTAAACACAAAATAATAAATCAACACTAAAAATTTGTTAACGCAGTTCGGCTCATCTTGTCTATGTCTGCGGGGCCCTCACTCAGTTTAATACTTTCAGTAATGATAATAGTTTATACAAGGCTATATTGAGCCAACTCACTTAACCCTTGATACTATCCCTCGTTCTCAAAACCTGTGAAAATAATTCACACCCAATAACACGATCAACTCGTGTTAACCTCAGCAGAAGAATTTCTTAACAACATTTAATGATAAAGATAATAAATAAACAATCAAGTTATTAAAACAGTAATGAACAAAAAAATACACTTGAGAGAATAAGAACAATTCTCCTAATAATTCTAGCTTCTTTAATGAAAGATCAGAAGTTGTTAACTAAGAAATCTACAATCAAAATAAATGTTTCTTCATTGAAATGTTACAAATATTGAAGCTGCAAAATCCACAACGGCTGTAGAGTTTTTCATACACCACCACCATATCGACAGTCATCAGAAATACACACAAGATTAACACCTAATCAGCCCAACAAAAATCACACAATCGACCAAGAACAATAGCTACTAAGATCACGAAATCTTTTGGAGTTTTTATACATCACAAATTACAAATGACAACCAAAAAATCAACATTGCATCGATAATGAACTGTACAACCAGAATCACCAAAAAACTAGAAATATCAGCTGCCAAATTACACACACTCAACCACTAAGATAGCCCATAATAGTAGTTCAAAAGGTGGAGAATAAATAGCTGCAAAATTAGATGCCAATCACCATAAAATCTATTGGATTTTGGCTCCTTTGTTTGTCCCATATTGGTTGTGGAAAGCAATTGGGGCAAGGCTTTTGCCTATATAAGGAGGGTGCTACCTCCTTAGTTAGTGCACCAATACAAAGTCAAAGATTTGTATAACAAATTTGACTCTAGTTAAATTCCTCTTTTGAGGTGAGAGTTGAAGAGTTTGTTTTGGGTATCTCTTAGTGGGTGTATTGGTGTATTGGGATATTGGGTGAGAGGAAAAATTGTGTAATTATAAGAATTTTTCACATAGTAGATTTTCTTCTCGGTGCCCGTCATTTTTTCTCTAGTTTAAGAGTTTCCACGTAAATTCTCTTGTGTTATTATTATTTCTCTATTTTCTGTATTTTTCTATAAAATATCCTTAGGTGTGGGTTTGGGAGGTCTAAATTCCCAACAATTGGTATTAGAGTCAAGGTGTGTTTTTTCTTGAAAATTATAAGTATGCTCTGTGGTCGCAGTTTTGACTAATCTTTTACATCAGAAAATATTTTCTTGAGAAAAGATCATTTGGTGCAGTGGAGGTTTGGTGTGGTAATATGGAAGTGCATGTCTACGAAAGTTCTAGATAAAGAAAGACTTGGTATTTAAGGGTGTCCTTTATGACCCACCTCTCTTTCCTGGGAGCTTACCTGGTGTACTATTCATTTCTACGATAAAATTCATCAAGGCAGAAGTGCACAGAAAAAAATGTCAGGAAATAGGGCTTCAAATTCTGTCAGATTTGAGGTGGAGAAATTCGACGGGAGAATCAATTTTGGCTTGTGGTAAGTGCAAGTCAGGGATATTTTGATTCAGTCGGGGTTACACAAGGTATTGAAAGGTAAACAAATCCCTGATATCAGCACTACTACTAGTGATACTGGCAAAACGACTAGTATGGACAGATCTAGTATGAGCGATGAAGATTAGGAGGATCTGGATTTGAGAGCGGCAAGTGGGATACGACTGTGTTTGGCCAAGAATATCCTTGCAAATGTGCATGGAATATCTGTGGTAAAAGGGCTCTAGGAAAAGCTCAAGGAGTTGTATCAAACAAGGGACATCTCAAATTGGGTATACCTGAAGGAGCAGTTTCATACACTGCGGATGAGGGAAGGTATTACAATTTCAGATCATTTAAGTGTTCTCAATAGGATCGTCTCTGAACTGGAGGCAATTGGAGTTCATATGGATGATGAGGATCATGCTTTAAGACTCATCTGGTCTCTTCCACCTTCCTATGAACACATGAAACCTATTTTGATTCATGGGAAGGAGAAGATAGTTTTTTCTGAAGTTACCAGAAAACTCTTTTCAGAAGAGAGAAGACTGGGTGGTAGAAGAAATGTTCCTCCTGAAGACTCAGCTCTGGTGGTAGCTGGATATAGGAAGAAGAATTCCATGAAGAAAAATATAGTATGCTGGACGTATAGACAATCTGGGCACGTGAAGAAAAATTGTCTGAGAGGTTAAACGGGTTCGATAAGAGGCTCTGGGTCAATTAATGGAGAGACTAGCAATGTCGCTAACATTGTCTCCATGGATGATGATTTTGCTCTCTAAAAGGGGAGATGTACATCCTCATAGCTTGCTGCTAATCCCAAAGTTGCCATGATAGAGGATGTGTTACTATTAGCAGGTCCACAAGTTTGCACACGGGCACTGGTTTGGCATTGATGCAAGGTGTGTGGTGAAATTTATGTCGATGGATGATGAATTTCCAGGAAAGCCAAGCGTGGGAGTTGCACTATAATTTTTCAACAAGGTTATTTTCGACATATGTCGAAGTGAAAGGTTTAGAATTGGTTTATTCTGAGTGGGTATGCTTTTATGATGGAGCATGATGTTATGAAGTATAATAATTCTCTACATTGAGAGTTATGTTATTTTCAGGAGATCTTCATTAAGGTAGAGTGTGGTTGTAGGAGTCGCCAAAGTGGAGATTGTTAGATTTTGGCTTCTTTTTTGTCTCATATTAATTGTGGAAAACAATTGGGGCAAGGCTCTTGCCTATATAAGGAGGGTGCGACCTCCTTGGTTAGTGCACTAATACAAAGTCAAAGATTTGTAAGACAAATTTGACTCTAGTTAAATTCCTCTTTTGAGGTGATGGTTGGAGAGTTTGTTTTGGGCATTTCTTTATTGGTGTATTGGTGTATTGGGATATTAGGTGAGAGGAAAAATTGTGTGATTGTAAGAATTTTTCACATAGTGGATTTTCTTCTCGGTGCCTGTGGTTTTTTCTCCGGTTTAGGAGTTTCCACATAAATTCTCTTGTGTTATTATTATTTCTTCATTTTCTAATATTTTTCTCTATAAAATATCCTTGGGTGTAGGTTTGGGAGGTCTAAATTCCCAACAAAATCAGTTACAAAATATCATTGCCCTAAATTCCCAACTACCAAGTCACCAATTACCTATCTTTTCTTTCACACAAAAACGAAAAACATTTAGCCCACATATCATGTGAAACACAGCCAAAGACAGCTACAATGATCAAAACAAATCTCCAAAGATATTGCTAACTTAAATAGTCATTATTCCCAAAATAGGCTATATATTAAATACCATCTTGATGAGAATTTTAAACCTAATCAACCTTATATTGAAGAGTCCCACATAAGTTCAACTAAGTCCAATTTCAAATAATGTCCAAAATTACATAATAAGATATCACAACATATATCTTAACAATATGTAAAAGAAAATAAAAGTTTTTGTTCCCACAGTATTATGATAATTATGTGAATAATGTACACGATTCATGACAAGAACTAAATGATAGTTGACTAAATTATACCTAAGAGGGATAGTTTTACATTTAAACCAACATAATTTTTATTTAAAATTGTTATTTAAACTAAAACTGATTGATTCTCCTATCATGCATATATGGTTAATTAATCCAAAATCAAAATACAATTATTTATAGGATTTTATCCAAATTTTCAAATAATTAAGAGGTATCTATAGATTATAAGTAGTAACAATTTAATTGTTATTTTTTATTAATAATATTGTTCATTTAATTTTAAAATATTTAAGAAGTATTTGTTATATTAAAAATTAAGAAATATTTATAATAAATTTTTATTGATTATTTTAATAAAATCGTTACTAAAATTAGGTCAAAGAAATTATATAAGTTTTATGATTTACATAATAGTCACTCATATAATAATTTTATTAAAATAATTTTTAATATTGTTAATATTTTTAAAATTATAAGATATTTCTTAGTCATTTAAAACAATAATAATATATGCCTGTTCTTATCCAATCTCAATAACCTCTTTGTGGAAAATAGATCCTTTGTTCCAGTTACCATTACGATGTTTTTATTATATTTTATTAAATCTTATCTATATATTTATATAAATTTTAAATATAATTAAATGACGTAGAATTGGAATAGATTAACCGATGATTTCATGTACTCTTTGTGCCCCCTAAAACTTCTGTACATTGTTTATTTTCACTTTAATATTGTTAATCGATCCTCCATTTATCTCGGGTGTCAACGCACCTTGTTTGTTGTTTGCTGTTGGCTACTATTACCCCCGCACGCAGCCTTTTTGGCCAACCAAAAAAAGTCATCCCGATAGCTACGGTAAGCAGATGTTATGATAAGTCATAATTTAGTTCCTAGTCGATCCCTATCTTCGAAAAGAGCCATCACTCTCCAAAGTACAGAAACTGACACCAATAGGTGCTACGGCCTTGCTCTTTCTTGGGTCATGGGTGTCCATTTCTGCTAAGTGCTTCTCTTTTGATTCCCGATTATAATGGAAGCCAATAATGACATGGGGATTTGATAGCACATAGTGAGGTTGCTAACATGTCTCAATGCTTTGCGTGTCGAATTTCCTAACTTTGCGGACTCTATCGTAAAATTAGTAACAATGTAGTAAAAAGGAATCCAATTTCAATGGCGCATACATAAGAGAAAGATTATGTTCTCTTGACTCAGGACAAAGATGGATCGGTAAAGAGTTCAAGAGTGGCTTACGTCTACTTTAGGGTCTGGACTAGGACAGGACATGTCAATTTGTCAAACGGGTACTTGCTTTTGGAAGATTATGGAAAAAGGAGAGATGATGTTGTTAACAGTGAAGAGATCTCCTTGCTTTAATACTTCGTTTACTTGTTGCATGCATCGACACTTGTAATGTCTGTTCCAAGTTGATGCTTAAACCACGTTTTGATAGTTGATAAGGAGTACACACGTAACAGAGGAACGTAGAAAATATAGGAAAAGGATTTTTAAAAAATCTTTCTTTTTTCTTTTGATCTTTATATATGAGAGCATAAACTTCATCTTTTTATTATTGTCATTATCGTCATCGTCGTTGTCGTTGTCGTTATTATTATTATTATTATTTTCTTTTTTTCGATCATTCAAAAACAACCTCTTTAATCGTTAGAAGTAAGGCTGTATATACTGGACCTTCCCAAATTTTACCTTTAGTAAAATTTTTACCGAGTAGTTATTGTTATATATGAGTGCATAAACCACCATTCTTATATCTTGATGTATTGCTCTCAACTTAATATTCTATAAACACACAAAAGAATTCTTAAATAGAAAAATAGGATTAGAATTTATTTTTGAAGTTATAATTGACTTTTTATTTTACTAAACATATATTTCGATAATTCATATTGCATAGCATAATTTATATTAGATATATGTATTCTATATATGGTATGCTTACTTCCATTTTATTCAATTCTGCTTTTATCATTGATAAGTGATTACTAAACATTCCAAGTTTAATTAAGAAAGCAAAGCATCTTAGAAGGATATCTTCTCTATTGTCCACCTCAAGAATGACTCGACGTCTTAGAAGTACATTTAAATTTAAAGTAATTAGTCCTATGAGAATATTTGAGAAAATAATTTTTAGAGATTGTAAGAGGAAAAGAAGAAAGGTTTAAGAAAAACTTAAGGAAGTAATCACAAATAATATGACTTTGCTGTTACCAAAGATATGATTCTTAATAAAAAACTTTAGTATAATAGGATACGGATAAAAAAACTCACTTAGAGAGATTTTTCTCGTTTTCTTAAGCTTTTTACACTACAAGAAAATGGTGAATTAGGGACGGAAAATACCGACGGAAACGAGAAATATTCCGTCGGTATACAACATTA
>JAOQMS010000004.1:5502814-5514897 GCA_027563885.1 Erythroxylum longipes | reverse complement strand
AACATGCTTTTTTTGTAAAATAATACACTTATAAGAGAGTTTACCTCAAACAACGCACAATGAGTAAGACAATAATCAAAATACGATCGAAAAATGCGAGAGAAGGAGTTGGAAAACTCTGAACCGTAAGGAAAGAAGATAAATGAAAGCGCGAGGGGAGGGGAGGGGGTCGGACGCGAGTTATAGCCGCTGGATTACCGACGGAACACAACATTCCGTCGGTAATCTAGGTTTCCAGAATACACGTCCGTCGACAGTTACCGACGGACAAGACCATTCCGTCGGTAAAAGCGCGACATTTTTATTAGAGTAGAAACTCAAATACCGACAGATAAGTTATTCCGTCGGCAAACTAGGTTTTGCTGCTGACATTTTCTAACGGTAACATCATCTGCCGTCGGTATCTGCCGGTAAGATTACCGATGACATATTAATACCGTCGGTACAATTTATTCATAACACATTTACCGACAGACGACAGACGTTTCGTCGGTACATTTACGGACGGAAACCCTATTCCGTCGGTGTGTCGTCCCTTCCTCATCGACATGACGACGTCTGTTAACAATTTACTGACAGAAAAGACTATCCCTTGGTATATTGCTCAAAGATATCGCGACGGAATGTACTACCGTCGGTAAATGAAAGCTAAATACCGACGGTTGTTCTCCCGTCGGTAAATGGAGAAGCAATTAAATTGCGGGAACGATTCCTGCATTTTTTCTCGTCACCGAGACTTTTGGCGTCGTTATTTTCTGTCAGAGATTTTGCGCGAAAGTTTTTCCTACAGTATTTCTGACGGATATATTGTCCGTCGATAAAACATTCTATTTGCCGACGGAATATTGACTTTCCGTTGGTAATTATCGACAGATTTTTTTCTGTCGAAAATATTCCGACGCTATTACGACATTTTCTTGTAGTGTTAAATGTTTTAAATGTTTACTTCGTTTTTATACTACTACTACTATTACTACTACTACTATTGCTACTAGTTATTTAGCTAAACAATGTCTTATTTAGTCTAATTATTGTCTTGTAATAGCTGGCTTGATATATTTTGTATTTGTCTTTTACCTTATTTGTGTGTTTAATATTTATTATGTTCTATATGTATTGTATCATGTATTAAATTACATCGTTTATTATTTTATATAGATGTATTTATTTATATTTTGTATTATCATTTTTTTAGTGTTATATGTGGGTTTGTTGGAAATTGTCTCACTCTCTATTAAGGATAAAACTATGTATTATTTGACCTCTCTAAACCCTGCAACTCTCATATAGCGTTTGTTGTTTTGTAAAAAGTTATTACATCAGAGAAAATCAAAAGAGTTATGATCAAACAAAAAATATCTTTCTGAAGTCTGTGGTACAGCCCTTTGAATACATAACTAGCTTTTTAATCCATACCTTCACGGTTGGAAATTGAGCTCTTTATCTAACAGATGAAATTATGAATAAATGGCATTTACCTAAAACCACTGAAGGATACTTATACTAATAACTGACATCATTTTCTTTTCACTAAAAATTATATATGTGGTATTTTAATTTTTATGTTTATATATTTCCCAAAAACAAAAAGAGACTTGACACGAGTATTGGTTTTTGTACTATTAATAAATGGGCTTGAACTGGGGAACTGATTTGCCACTGAACCCAAGGTGGCTGATGATTTGGAATTGCTTTCAAACTGAAGCCCATTAGCCTAAATTGATTACATCGATGACCAGTGACGTCGAAAGTGTGACGACAACCACTGACGATAATGGCGGCTTCAACAGATATGATTGAAAGTTTTGTGGATAGAAAGAATTAGTAACGTTAAATTGATTCTTTAAGTAGCGTGTGGAAGTGCACACTTTGGTAGCAAATGTTGAACAAGCCTTTAGTTGCTTTTGAAAGCTCATAGATTCATTTGCGTTTAAGTGGGGCAATCAAACTAGAAGTTTGAAGCTGACCGTCAACGAGCTACATCTGGTCAATAAAGAATCCTACACCCAAAAAACACTAAATTCATACTTCATATCTCTACCAAAGAATTAAGTTCATTGAATTAGCTTTAAGCAAATTGATTATTCCATCTTTTGCCAATGGCAATATAAAAGTCTACTTGATCCAGTAAAAAGGAAGTTGTAAAACCAAGTAACACAAGAGTTGAATAAATGCTTTTCACAATGAGGGTAAATCTGCTCGAGTCAAAATGGAAAGCTACCTGCACTAAAATCTCAACCTCGTCTCTAGCATCAGATTCTGTTCACACCATTTCTAGGCAATCATCAACGTATATAGGCATCCAAGATATAAAAATAGGAACGTGGTGTACCCGAGAGACCTCAAACGTTCTGCCTCGTTCGACTATGCCAAATTCCATGTTCCTTGAACCAATTAGCGAGGGAAGAATAACATGAACGAGTATCATTGTCTACGCAACTCATCATATCAGACTCTGCATAAGATACAATTTGTTACTCGCAGTCCACCTTTGACAATCCAAAAATTAAGTTCCTGTCGATTTTTAAACCAAAAAACACTTTAATTTTGTGCACGCCATAGTTGACTAAAATTGGTTCCCTCTTAAACAAATGTTTAACTGAATTTCCCTCAATCCCTACGCAATGTAGTCTTTTTTCCTTTTCCATGGCCAATTACGTGCCGGCTATGTTATTAGTAGGTTTCGCGATGTAAGCATTCAAAGGCTTCGCTTAGAAGGTTTTCGTAATAATAATATTACTACTAGCGTCATAGAAATTATTGAAAATGGAACCAAGTATGATTTAGTGGTAAGGCGACAATTGTCCCTACTGAAGTTTCAGGACCCCCCCGACCCCACCGCCACACCCCTAAAATTAATAAAATATCACCTTCAATGAATTGTATATATAATAAATTTTCACTAACATCTAATTTTTCCATAATTAATTTATAAAACACAATAAATATTGAGTATCAATCACCTCCAATCTCTCTAACATGTTTTTTTTTTCAATAATTGGAAATACAGACAATAAATCATATTTACTCGAAAAAGAATAAAGTGAATTATTGACATAAAAGTTTCTATTCTTTATTTATATAATAAAAAGAAAAAACTTAATTTTTAAATAATTTTCTCCAACAAAGAAAATAAATCCAAAAAATATTACTATTTTATACAAAATTATTAAAAATATATTCTCTTCTATAATTGGCTTGAAATATATGTCTAAAAGAAATGATATGATATCCTTTTAGTCAAACCCTTGGTAACAATAATAATACAAAAATTAGGGAAACATCTTTAAAATAAAATATGTAATTAGATAATCTATTTTTTTAAATTAAAATCTCTTATAAACAAAATATTGTCATAACCTTCTCTCTTATAATTAAAAATGAAAATAGAAATTTAATTTCAAAAGATATTAAGAATATTATGTATCAAAGTAATAATACAATTAATTACTTAGATCACAAATCTCTATAATAGAGAAAATATTAGAAAAATCTTATTATTTTTATAAAAAAAGGCTTTTGCCATCAAAACCCCATGTCCAACTAGAAATAGTTTTAACCAATTTAGGAAAAAGAAATAGTGAATATTTTCTCTTAACTGTACAAAACCAATTAAATAGGATAAAAAAAATATTATTTCAAACATTCCAAATACCCTCATAAAAAACGTTATGGACCTTAGAACAAAGAGAAATAATAAATATTCTCATGCAAACTAAGAGTCAAGTTAAAGTGAAAACTAGACAATTCTTAAGAAGTAAATTGAAATTCACCAACACTCAAAATCACTGGACAAGATAGTAATTCAGAGTTTGATAGTTTTCAATTTCCTTCTTTGCTAATAAACAAATTCTATTGGAAAACTATACGGAAGCCTTACTTTCCTGCTCTCAATGTCAATATTGATAATAAATCCAATATTTTGTAGTAGACAAAAATAACTGCTATCTTTGTTTATAAATGGAATGTAAATAGTATGTTCGAATATAATATACTAAATATATTACAACAAATGACAATGACAACAAGTCTACAAATTTATTTGTAATTCTCCCTTCTCGGTTACTTTAATGCTTTAGGGCTCTTTATGCATAAGCATGCCAAATTTTACATTTAATGCATAAATATTTTTAATTGTTAAGAAGAATTCAGGTTCTGATTTCAAAGAAAGCACTCTTGATATTAAAACATCCTTTAAGGTATTTTTTGTAAAATATTTGAGTAAAACTTTTATTAAGAAAATGAGTTTAATAGACCAGACGAACTTTAAAAATGAACTTTTAAAACATGTTTCAGGTACATTGATTAACCAACCTAAGTTAGTGGCTGACCAACATATTATTTTAGGCATATTGATTAGCCAATTTTTAGGTGTCAATCAATTCACTTTAAAATTAACAAAAACACTATATACCAGATTGATCGACTATTATTACTATTAGTAGTCCTTATAATGAGTTGATTTTGTGTCTAATGATAATTTGAATTTTTTATGATTATAAATACCTGAGCATTTAAGTTTTGAACATCTTTATGATATTCTCGAGTTATAATAACACTTTTATAATAGTTCTTAAGTATTCACAAGTAATCATTCATTCATTGTGAAGTGATTACGAACCATTGAGTGTTAAAGTGAACAAGCACATTTTAGTCAAGTTGTACAGAAAATTCGGAATTATATCTCTTATAGTTAATCGATCTAAGAAAGATTTAGGGTACTCGTAATCTTCAAGAAAGATTGTATAAGAGTTACTTTTTTATTTAAACAAAGATTATTATAAGGATGTTCCTCTTCATTTAGTTGAAAGAAGATTTCAATGGATTCTTAAAAGAGATTTGGGAAGTGGACGTAGACAAGGTTTAATTATCAAACTATTATGAATTAGTTTTTAATTTCTTTTTCGTACGTTCTTTATATTATTCTTATTTATTTGATTGAAATTTCCTATATTTTTGTTTAATATCATCATTTCACTTGAAAACAATAAAGTTTTATTTTTAAGTTGAAAACTGTTAGTGTCATTATTATTCATGTTTTAAATATTTAATTCCTCTATTATTATGAGTCAATGTCCTGTAATTTCATTTCTCTGGCAGTTAGGACTTGATAAAGGTTGAAGTTCGAGTTTAAGGAAGACTTTAAGTTCAAATAGGAAGTTAGAAGTTGTAGAAGCAGACTGACCGTGGACACATTCAATGAAAATGACTAATAGCAAAACTTGATTTGGAAGTTTTCTAACACAATCAGGAAATATTTTTGTACATATCTCTTAGAGATATGATGGGAAACTTATGGTAGTGTAGTTAAAATGGATTAGATACACTATTTTAAAATTTTTTATTTTATTATTTAAAAGAAGAAAAGTGAAGGGGGATTTTTTTGGCTTGGTTTAGGAAGAATATATTATCTTTTAATTTTAGAAAATGCAAAACTAGTATTTTGTTTTCTTTTTTTGTAACACGTTTATAGTTGAGAATGACTTTGCAAGGCTTAATGCCTTACTTGGTTTAAATAAGCCAAAGTTATTGAACTAAGTATTTATGAGACTCTTGAAATTTCTTTAGCTATTCAATATTAAATATTTTTCTACTTTATTTAAATGATTGTGTTAATTAATAGCTAAGTGATTATTTATTAATTTAACTATAGCTAGGTTGCAAAATTTATGTTCAATATTTCTAATTAGAAGTAGATATTAGGCTTACTGTACTACATTAGAAACTCGAATTCTAAGAAGAATATTTGTCTGAGCTAAATATACATAGTACATTTGTTATCTTGTTCATCGATTTTCTTTATTCTTAATACTATTTGGTAATTAAATCTAAGATCGTATCTAGGTTGCTAATTAGAAATAATTAATAAAATAGATGTTTTTAATCACTTACCCGTACGAGAAAATTGGTAGAAATACCTTGATGAATACTTGTTGGTAAACTAAAATTAATTTGAGTCAAGGATCAATACCAGTTCAATATTGGAGGTCATCGTAAAGCAAGGTTTTTTCACATTAATTTAATTTTATTTACTGTGATTTAGTTTACTTTTTCTCTTCTTAATCTTGTTTATTTAAAACCCCTTTCATTGTTTACTTAATTTAGTGTTACTACTACCTGTCAGACTCCTCGTGGGAATGATCCAACTCTCCACATGCTACATTTATTTTGTAAGAGTTGGTTTTAATTTAATTGTAGGCAACAACATTACTAAATTTTGGCACTATTGCTGGGGAATTTTTGACAATGTATGTATTACACAATCAACAAAATCGAAAGATTTGGTATTAAATCCTGAGATGTAAAAGACAACTTAGCAAGTAATGAAGAAGACAGAGCAAAAAGTTTTAGCACAAAATGAAGAAAAGATGGGTGCAAATCGCACACTATATGATTTGGATGCTCTTGCGGATCAACAATAATCCCATTGTAGTGCTTTTATAAATTTGGGCCACAACAATACATTTGAGCTAAATTTAGGGCTGATTCACTTGTTGACCACTTTTTAGGGTACCTTGAGAAAAGATCCTTACAAGCACTTGAACGAATTTTATGTGATTTACATAGGGATAAAGCTTACAAATGTGATTGAAGAGCAGGTTAAGTTAAAGGATTTGGTAGCAAACATGGCCTCCAACACTCAACAATTTAGCATTCGTTTCAAACATACCTCAAGGCATGTGAATGAGGTGAATGCATCATCATTGGAGAAAAGATTGAAGGATTTGATGTTTTTAGTGCGGCAACGCACAATGTTAAAGAAGAATGAAGCTAAGGCTTATGAAATTTATTCAATGGTTGGTCATCCCACTGATGCATATCATACTTTACAAGAAAATTATGAAGAATAATCCAATGTTATATGTGGTTTTCTTTGATAGTCCTAAAAGAAGTATGACTTGTCTTTAGATATTTATAATTCAAGTTAGCATAACCACACAAATTTGCATTATGGGAAATTCTAAAGACAATATGCAACCTCGAATTTCTAGTAGTACAAGAAACCATATATGCCTAGACAACAACAAATGATGTAAAATTTTAAAGGTAACACTTTTTTGAAGGATATAGTTAAGTCTTTGGCTACTATCACTTTGAAATTTCAGCAAGATACTTAAGCTAGTGTCTTAAACCTTAAAAATCAATAAAAGCTATTAATTTGTTGGAAGCAGAACATTTTGGAAAGATTCCTTCTTATACTGAAGTAAATCCTAAGAAAAATGCTTAGGCTATAATGCTACAAAGTGGCAAGGAATTAAAGGAACTAGTTTTAAAGGTTTCTAAGAGAGAAATTAAAGAGAAAATGGAGAAATAAGTACCAAAATAGCCACAAAAAGAGGAGAAGGCATAATCTAATTATAACCTACCAAAAGTGGTTATTCGACCCCCTTTTCCAAATCCTTTCACCAAATTAAGGAAAGAGGATTAAGAAAAAGAGATCTTAGACACTTTTTGAAAAGTGCAATTAAACATTCCCTTGCTGGATTTTATTAAAAAATCCCTTGCTTTGCAAAATTTCTTAAAGATAAGTGGTAATGAAAAAGTGCATTTAGAAGAGAATGTGTTTGATTTGCATCAAAAGAAGTTGTCACCAAAGTGTCAAGACCTAAGTATCTTCACTATCCCTTAAATTTAGATGCATCAATTAATGTCATGCCCCACTTTGTTTAAGAGTCTTTGAACGTAGGGCTTTGGAAGAAACTGATGTAATAATCTAATAAGTTGATCTATCAAATGCTTATGCTAAGGGAGTTCTAGAAAATTTTTTGGTTCAAGTGAATAATATTTTTTTTCTAACTGACTTTTTTGTTTTACAGATGGGTAGTAAGAATGTTTCTTTTTTATTTTTAATTTTACGAGTAAGACCCTTTTAAAAATTTATTAAACAAAAATTGATGTTCATTATAGATCTTTAACGATAGAGTTTGATGGTGATGTAATTAAATTCAATATTTTATGATGCCATGAAATTTCTTAATAACAAATAACATGTTGTTTATGTGAATTTCATTGACACTTTGGTGCAAGATATTTTTTCTTTGCATTGGGCAAATGAGCTTTGTATTATTCTTGATATAGGGATATATTCCTTAGTAGTAGTTTATTCACACTTTCTTGCCCACTATGGAGTTAGAAACCATGTTCTATAGCTTGGAAAAGTCTAAAATTTTGGTATGACACATGTCTTTTGTGGAGTTAGGAAGAAATAACTCAAAGTTGCTTACTTCTTTGGTTCAACAACTAGAGTTAGATTTGAAAAGCCTGCCTAGTCAGTTTAAATGTGTATTTTTGGGTGAACAAAACACATTAGCTATGATTATCTCTAATAAAGTCACTTCTTTGTAAGAGGAAAAATTAATTTAAGTGCCAAGGAATCATAAGGAAGCTCTTAGCTAGCCATTGACTGATTTCAAAGGAATTAGTCCATCAATTAAAATGCACTGGGTTTTACTAGATGATGGAGGTAAAAAGGTAAGACAGCCCCAATGGAGGTTAAATCCACCTATAATAGAGGTGGTTAAAAAGGAGATATTAAAACTTCTTGATGCTTAGATAATTTGTGCCATTTTGGATAGTAAGTGTATAAGTTCGGTTTAGGTGCTTCCAATAAAAATCTAAGTAACTGTAGTAGAGAATAGTGATGATGAGTTGATACCCACTAGTATTCAAAATGAGTGGAGGGTTTAGATCGATTATAGGAAGTTGAACTCATTTACTAGAAAAGATCATTTTTCACTTCCTTTTATTGACTAAATGTTTAAAAAACTACTTGTAAAAGCTCATTATTGATGTCTAGATGGTTGTTTAGGTTATCATCAGATTTTGGTTACATTAGAGGATCAAAAAAAGACTACACATACCCCTTTGGCATTTTTTCTTACCAGAGAATGCCATTCAAGCTGTGTGATGCACTAGCAACATTCCAAAGGTGTATAGTATCTTTTTTTCATTATATAGAGGATATCATAGAAGTTTTTATAGATGATCTTATAATTTATGTTGAGTCTTTTGCAACACGCCTAGTTAATGTTAAAAAGTTGTTAAAATGCATTGAAAACAATTTATCGTTAATCTAGGCATAATTTTAGGTCATGTAGTGTTTTCTAAGGGAATTAAGGTAGATAAAGCTAAAATAGATATTTTTTAAAAAATCTACCTTACCCTACAATAATACAGGAAGTTCATTTTTTTTCTTGTTCATGCATGTTTTTATCAATGTTTTATCAAATATCTTTTGAAGATCACTCAACCAAAATGTAGGTTGTTATAGAAAGATGTGGATTTTAATTTTTATGAGTCGTGCAAAGTGGCATTTGATGAGCTTAAGGAACAACTTACTATAGCCTTGATAATTCAACCATTAAATTGGGGTTTTCATTTTGAATTAATGTATGATGTTAGCAGCTATGCATTTAGAATCATTTTGAGTCATAGAGTAGAGAAGGTGCCATGTGCCATATGTTATACATCTATGACCCTTAATGACACTAAAAAAAGGAGCTTTATATAGTAGTTTTTGGGCTGAAAAAATTTTGCTCTTATTTGTTAGGCATTAAAGGTGATCGTTTATTCATACTATATAACTATGAATTTTTTGTTGGCTAAGAAGGGGCCTAAACCAAGATTAACTTGGTGGATCTTGCTCTTACAAGAATTTAATTAGGAGATATATGACAAAAATGAAGCTAAAAATCTATTTGTCAATCACCTTAGTTGGATAACTCCTAATGCCACACTTGATGAGTTTCAAGAAGAATTTCCATATGAAAATCTCTTTTTCATCTAATAAGTAACTCCTTGGTATGCTGAAATAATGAATTTCTTGGTTACTAAGTCCTTACCCAGTGACTTATTTAAAGTTAAAAAAGCAAAAAATCAAAAGAGAGGCAAAATATTATGTATAGGATGAAACTCATTTTTAGAAATTTTGTTATGATCAAATTATTAGAAGTTGTGTGTTAGATGAATAAGTTCCTCCTATTCTAAATTTCTTTCATTCATTTATATATGGGGGACATTTTGATCCAAAGAGGACTGCCCAGAAAGTGCTTGAATATAGGCTATTTTAGCCTAAGTTATTATATAATACATATATTTTTTGTAAGTCTTGTGATCATTTCCAAAGAATAGGTAGCTTGGGACTGAGATCAAATGCCACTCACGAACATTCTGATATGTGAGAATTTTGATGTATGGGGAATGAATTTTATGGGTACTTTTCCCTCTAACTTTAGTAAGAATTACATTTTTTCGGATTAATTATCAAAGTAGGTAGAAGATAAGATTACTCATATTGACAATGCCAAAGTTATAGTGGATTTTGTTAGGTCTAACATTTTTTCTAGGTTTATAATGCCTCGAGCTATTATTATCAATTGTGGAATTCAATTGCTTACCATCCACAGATAAATAGGCAAGTATAAGTTTTCAATATATAAATCAAATCAAGAGAAATTGGAATATCCAAATCAAAAAGACCGGAGTTTGCAATTGGAAGATGCATTATGGGAATATCGAATTGCTTATAAGACTCCAATTGGTATATCTTTGTATAAGTTAGATTTTGGTAAACCTTACCATTTACTTGTAGAGTTGAAACATAAAGCCATTCGGTTGTTAAGCAATATAACATGGACCTAATTGAGGTTGGTAATACTTAAAAATTGCAAACTCAAGAGCTATATGAGATTGGTAATAATGCTTATAAAATTTTAGAATTTATAAGGAGAAAGCTAAAGCCTTCTATGGTAACATGATTTTAAGGAAGTAATTTTTAGTAGGGTAGAAGGTTTTCCTCTATCATTCAAAGCTTAAATTATTTCCAGGGAAATTTGTGATCTAGATGGCTCAGTTCATTTGTTGTTACTAATGTGTTCTTTGTGTAGTGGAAATCTAAAGTTTAGATACTTTTAAAGTGTTCAAAGTTAATGGCTATAAGTTAGAACTGTATTATAGAATTTACAAATGGAAATTGTAGAGTAATTTAAGCTGGCTAGTGCAATTAATATTGAGTGGGTTCTAGTTTCAATTCCATTTAGCTAATATTAAGATAAGATTCAAACCAACCCTTCTTAAAAGAAGAAGTTACATGAAGGGCTTTCCCTTTAATAAGAGAAACAATTCAAAACCAAATTAGAAAAATTTACAATGATTAAAATCTTTCATTAAATTGATATATGGAGAGTTAATTAGTAATGTATAAAAGGAGGCTTAAAATTGTTTCGAAATGTGGAACTAGAAAAATAATTAAAGAATGAAACATTTAAATCTAAAAAATATTTAGGATCTTTTTTCAACAATTTAATGTTTTCTACAAGTATACTAGCAAAAATAAGATAAACCTCCTATATGGAAAAATATGTATTTTAAAATATAGATGAAAACCAAATTATAAAATAACTATTTTCTCCTTCTCTTAGCTATAAGAATCTAATACGTTTTAGATGTAGAAGAAAGGGTCATATAACTGAATATTGTAAGATTAATACAATACTTCAAAATTTAAGATTTAGGCCAATATTTGGTAAAATACAAGCTTTAATGGTATTTGATTCAAAAAATTGCGAATAAGAAGAAGAAGTGGTGCTAAAATGTTCCAACTTTTAATTTTTTTAAAAAATAGCCTGACGTTAGCCTGACATTAAGTTCTTTGTTAAAGTAGATGATGTAGTGAGTCATGTCAGGTTAGTAGTTATGTCACCTAGCTACCACATATTGCATTTGTGTCATATATGCATTTTATTATTTAATATATTAAAAATATCAAACATTTTAAAGTACTTATGAAGTAAAAGATATGAAATAATGTATATTTATTTTAGGGTTTTTGACATTTTAATTTATTAAATAATAAACTCATATGTGGTACAAATACAATATGTGACAGCTACGTGCCTGGCCACGGGCCGACCCGTGGCTTGTGAACAGTGGACGGGCCGCCTGCCAAATTTTTTTAATTATTTATTAAAATAATTAATAAATAATTTAAGTAAGTTAAAAATTTGCAATTAATGTAATTCATAATTTTAACAATAACTTTTAACTTGTTAACTTATTAACTTTTCATATAAATTTCTAATTAA
>JAOQMS010000004.1:5486507-5499574 GCA_027563885.1 Erythroxylum longipes | reverse complement strand
GCATTTCCTTAATCTCTCTTTAGGCTTACATGCATTGAAATTTTAGGTCCTAACCCTTAATATGAGGACGGGATGTTCCATGACTTCACTTCTTCTCCGAATGGGACATCCTCCTCTTGTGTCACTTGTCAAATCTGTGGCTACACCAATCATATTGCTCTTGACTACAGTACACAGTTTGACAACAATTACTGAGCCTTTACTTTCTGTTCAAAAATTTTATGAAATAAAAAAAAACAGTTATTGTCATGACCATTCTCTTATGAAGGATCAGGTTACCAAGAGGATCACGTTGCACGGAATAAGTGAGTTAGGCCTTTACAAACTGAGTGGTACCCTTCATTAACAAAACAATTCGGATGCTCTTGCCTACTTGGTTACATTGGAAAGTTGGCATGCTTGTCTTGGTCACCCTAATTTTAACACAGTTCGTAGTCTAGTTCGTCAATTTCAATTACCATGTTCTTCTTCTAAATTGTCCTCTATTACGTGTTCCTCTTGTTGTCTAGGCAAACTTTATAGGATTCCCCTACCTTTGACTCATTGTCGTAGTTCTAGGCCTTTAAACTTAATTCATTCGGATGTTTAGGGCCCTGCTCCTATTTGTTCTTCCTCTGGTCATAGATATTTCATTATTTTCATCAATGATTATTCTTTATTTACATGGTTATATCCTATCAAATGCAAGAGTGAGGTGTTCAATATATTTTGCCAGTTTAAAGCTCTTGTTGAAAAACATTTTGATTCCCCAATTAAACAATTTCAAGTAGATTGGGGTGGTGAATTTCGCTTTTTGCACAAACTATTCCAAAAAGATGGTATTCATCAAAGAATTATTTGTCCACACACCTATGAACAAAATAGCACTGCTGAGCAAAGAATTAGGCATGTTATAGACATTGGTCTTGCCCTTCTTGGTCATTGTGGTGCGCCGTTTAAATACTGGCATTTTGCATCTGACATTGCCTTTTTTCTCATTAATCGTATACCCATTGTAGCAATGTCTAACAAAATTCCATTTCAAATTCTTTATAATCAGATTCTTGATTACAATTTCCTTCACATTTTTGGTTGTGCTATATATCCTTTACTTTGTCCATTTCAAACACATAAATTTTCCTTTCGGTCTAAACAATGTGTTTTTATAATTTATTCACCTCATTATCTTGGTTATCGGTGTTTGGATAAGGATTCTAGAAAAATCTATTATGCCTGCCATATTAACTTCAATGAATCTGTTTTTTCCTTTCATCAAATTTCAGACTCCCCTTCCACGCCTCTCCACTGTCTTCCTGTCCTTAATTTGTCTCCTTGGCTTCACTTATCTCGTCCATTTCCTGCTTCTGTTATGACAACATCTGATCCTCTAGGTAACCCTCTATCCCCTGCTACTCATACTCCATCCTTACCACAATCTTCTAACCCCGATCCGCCACTGGATCCTGTTTTTCCACCGTTGGACCCTCTTTCTTCTTCTC
Organism: Erythroxylum longipes; assembly: GCA_027563885.1. Classification (NCBI taxonomy): domain Eukaryota; kingdom Viridiplantae; phylum Streptophyta; class Magnoliopsida; order Malpighiales; family Erythroxylaceae; genus Erythroxylum; species Erythroxylum longipes. Next base: position 5,498,096 of record JAOQMS010000004.1, on the reverse strand, counting down.
CATTGATTCCCTGTCCCACCTCCCATCCTTCTCCTAATTCGGTTCCCCCACCTTCTATCTCCTCTCTAATTTTTAATCCTGATGGCATCAATTTAGTAGTTGACCTGAATTCCTACTCCTCTAACAAATTATCAACTACCTTACCTCCAGTCTCGATCCTTCCTTCGGAGCCTCCTCCCCTACCTTATCATGTCCATCCTATATGCCTTCAACCTCCCAAACCCAAAACTTAAGCCAACCTTACTACTACCCTCTCTTCGTCCTCTCCATCCATTGAACTCACCTCCTTTTCTCAAGCCACCAAACATCCTGAATCGAGACAAGCTATGGAACTTGAATTGATGCTTTCCAACGTAATCACACTTGGGACCTTGTCGCTTGTCCTCCCAATACTAATGTTGTGGGTAATCAGTAGATCTATAAGGTCAAAGAAGGGTTGATGGTACTATTGAATGCTTGAAAGCAAAGCTGGTTGCTCATGGCTACATGCAAGAATATAGTCTTGACTTCACCGATACTTTTAGTCCGGTTGTCAAGCCAATGACCATACGATCTGTACTCATAATTGCTATTTCCAAAGACTGGATACTTAGACAATTGGATGTTAGTAATGCCTTCCTACATGGTCACTTAGACGAGACTATCTACATGATTCAACCACAAGGCTTTGTTGATTCTCAGCATCCTCAATTTGTCTGCAAATTGAAAAATTCATTATATGGCCTCAAGCAGGCACCTCGTGCCTAGTATCAACGGCTCAACATTTTTCTCTCTAGTATTGATTTGCTAGTTCTCATGCCTATTCCTCTTTGTTCATTTATAAACGTGGTCGACACTTATGTTTTCTCTCAGCTTATGTCGGTGATTTAGTTATTACAGGGAGTAATGCTGACATTGTTAATTCTATCATCTCTCGTCTGGCTCAAGAGTTTTCTATACGTGACATGGGGAATCCTCATCACTTTCTTGGTATAGAGGTTCATCCTCATTCCAACGGTGTACTACTCTTTCAACGACAATATATATCCACTGTTTTGAACAAGATGGGGATGAGCACTTGTAAACCTAATTCTACTCCAATGGTAGCAGATCATATTTTGTCCAAGAATCTTCTGCTAAGATTACTCTATATCGGCAAGTGTGTGTCAGCCTTCAATACATCACCCTTACCCGTCCAGATGTTTCATTTGTTGTTAATAAACTGTGTCGATTTCTTCATCAACCCACATTGACTCATTTTCAAGCTCTCAAGCATCTGGTGCACTAATTAAAAGGTAATCTGTCTCTTTCCTCGTTAATCTCTCGAGGCTCCCTTCTTTGCTTAACTGTGTTTAGTGATGCTAATTAGGCTGGGTGCCCCGATGATCAAAAATCTACTGGTGGCTTTCTCATCTTTCTGGGGAATAATCTGTTGGCTTGGAAATTTGGTAAGCAAAAGATTGCTGCTCGTTCCTCTACCGAATCAGAATTCAAAGTTGTTGCTAACGCATGTTTTGAGGTCAACTGGCTCTTAAAACTGCTTACTGAACTAGGTGTGCAGCTTTCTACCCCTACAGGCATTTGGTGTTACAACATTGGGGCAATATTTCTTTCTTCCAATCCTGTTTTCCATGTTAGGACTCGTCATGTTGAAATCGACTTTCATTTCGTTCGAGATCTTATTGCTCACAAGGAGGTTACTGTTGGTGTTCTCTCGTCCTCTAATCAATTGGCAGACATCCTTACAAAGCCACTTCCTAAACAACAGTTCAATCATTTTGCATCCAAGCTTCATTTGTGCTATTCCCCTTCCTCAACTTGTGGGGGGCGTATTAGTTAATGTTAGTTGTATAGTTATAATCTGCTATGTATTTAAATTGATATGGTAATATCTCTACATTATCTCTAATATTTGTTTTTATCCTATGTAACCAATACCCTGTATTTATATACCTCTCATATATCGTTAGATTATACAATATACAGAAAACTATTTTCAGATCTCCTTTCATATTAAGTATTCGATACTTTGAGCATAACTAAAGTTTGTGTTATATCTAACAATTTGATCCTTAATTCCATGTGATCGCCGGAGAATTATGTTCTTCAAAGTGGCATAAGTTTCTTGCTCAATTACTTTTAAAAATAGAATATGCTTGAACTTAGTTATTACGTAATCTACTAGTTGCAACAGCGCAAAAATGTATAAAAAAGCACACTGGTTTGGGACAATTGTAGGGAAATATACGAGAAGCATATCCACAAATGCAATGTCGCTGATCTATGAACAGCTCTCGAAGTCTCAGGTATGATTTCAATATATGATATTCCTATGTTAGTTTTGTTAGAAGTTCACAAGGGAAGTAATCCTCTATCAAGAAAAATACACAAATTATATACAAAAATACGATTAATAGCCCATTATTTTATAGATTTAGGTTGAAAAACAATGTTTTAATTGTATATGCACTCACTTGAACATGATCTAATTTATTTTCAAGCTCCCTCAAAATCCTTTATGAGTGCGAGGGAGAGATGATAGAAATTCATAAATGGAGCAACCATCCAAGCAGCTACAGTTTTTGACATTAAGAAGGAGATTAATTGATTGTCTGTTGCCAATTGAGCTCAGATAACAGCGCCTCAGGAACTTGCTTCAAGCTAAAATGGTCAGACCATGTGTAGCAGCTATGCCTTCCTCAAAATAATATCAACCTCAGTTCTTTGGGGTTACTTTGCTTTTATCACAATTGAAAGTTTACCTGGTAACCGATTCTGGGAAATGATATTACTTCACTTCACTACACCGAGCAGAAGATCCAAGTAACTAAGAACTCCAAAATTTTTTACCTGTAGGCTTCTTTCTTCCTCGTATTTAAAGCATCTTTCATTTATTGCAGAGTCCTTGAAGAGTGTCATCCTAGTTTGTACCATTTTCAGGACAAGGCATTTGCCAGAATACTTTGGTCTCATTTGGGTACCAGTAGCGGGGATCATGCTTCCTTCGATGATCACGTTATTAGTTCCAACATATCTTCAAGACTTGGATGCATCACAGTACGAGGAGTCCTGAATCTTGCAACAGTATGAATACTTCTTGTATGACACTATCAAAATACACGCTTTTGTTCACTTCATTTACACAAAATCTCTGTTGATCACGTTTATAGGAGATGGAGTTGGCGGCTGGAGTTAGTTTTCAGGGAGATGGCGAAATGTGAGACGAGTTTATCACCGGAAGCAGAGGATAGATCGGACCTATAAGCAGTCCTAAAGTTACAAGCTCCACCGCAACACCGTCAAACAATCCTAGGACTGTTCAAAGTCCAAAACTATCATACACATACAGTCCTCGAGTGGGTGAGCTGAAAGGTGAGCCAAGTCCTAAGCCTAATGGGAGAAGCCCTACCAGTCCAATGGCTGGAGAATCAAGACTGTCTAATCCGGGGAAGAGCCCATCAAGTTCAGCAAAATATTAGTACTGTAAAATATTTTTTGAAATATTAAGTTTATTTTCGTCCTAGTAATTAGCTTTAAGACATCTTGCAGTTGTTTGTATGTCTGTTATTTTAGTTGGAACTGTTTGTAAATATTTTTTTTTTCTGAAATATGTAAAGTACTTTGGATTTTGTCCGACTTGTAACAAGATATAGTGACAGCTACAAAGTAGTTACTATTGTAGAACTAAAAGAAATGACAATTAATTCTCATATTACAAGCTCCCCTCGAATATTGTCTAATAATTAAAAAAGAAAGTAAAAATATATGTTTTTCTTTAATCTTACATGACACATATGTAATATAACTCTTAGTGCATAGAGATTATTGAAATAGCAATAGAAAGAAGAGGAGGGAGGTGAGTATAAATAAGGAAGGGAGAGAGGAGAGGGAAGAAGAGATAGAAAGGTTAGGAAAGATAGGATACGGTAAAAGATAAAAATATCCCATGTAGTTACGAAATTTTAAATAAAAACTATGGTCTAGAATTTAATTTAAATTTGTCTAGAAAATTTCTCTAGAATTGACTTCTATTTAAAAAATAAGGGAAACTTTTGAGGTGTTAAAATTAGTTTATATGAACCAATCAAAATTAGGTGGCATAAACCCAATATTTAATCCAACTTAACTTTATAATCCGACCGACCCTAATATGAAAATTAGTAACTGTATAATCTCGAATTTGGTGGTCAAACTCTTCAATTTATCCTAAATGGACTTCATAGTCTGTAACTTATAAGATGATCAAGAATCAGTTCAAGTATTTAATTTTTGTCGTTACACTGGAAAAATAAGTAAAACAAATGAATTAAAATGTCCTAAGAAGTTCTAATAGCTGTAAATCCCATGCTTGAGGGGAAATTCATTTTAAATTGGTGAGTGTGGTTCTTAGTACTTGTTAACCTTGCTTCAATCCAACTTTTGCTTTTACGAAGGTATAAGAATTGATGCTTTCTATAAAATGGAACTTGAAAACATAACGTTGGTAACTGCTACAATCAGGCATTATAGTCCTCTACGTGTATAATATGATTTTCTCTTTTTTAGTTTGTTTCATCTGCTTTGCCGCGTTTTTGCAGTGTTTGTATGTTTTTCACTAGCTATTGTATTAAGCTTTTTAATCGGACCATTATCATGTCCTTTACGAATTGTAACAAGTATGGACTATGTTGCTGTTTGTCGGGCACATGTTTTTGTCCTGATTATGACAATATCTAATGTCGTCTACAGCTAATGCCGGAGTTCATTATTTGGTATGCACGTCCTACGGAAGTGGTATGTGTTTTTTATGTCCATTATCATTCCTGTATAGGATTTGTGACAAAGATAGTATGATTAGTTCACTGGTAATAATTGTCTCTCAGATTTTAGGTCAACTTTCCAAACTTTAAAAGCAGATTCTTAGTCCTTGTTTAGTTGGCATAAATTCTTACTTAAGAAAGTAATCTTTTTCTTAAAATTTATATTATTACGTTTGATTCATTTTTTTGAGTAGTTAGGAAAGTAAAAACTTTCCTAATTTAGGGTTAATCTAAAAAATACGCTAGCTAATTCAACCCTTCCTTTTCTCTCAACTTTACGACAACTCTTTTATAAAACCCTACCTCTTCTTCAACTATTCTTATTGTTTTCTCATTAGTAGGATTTTGGATATTTTTGCTCAGAAGTTTCAATCGACAATCTTCAGGTTCATATTTTTCTTTCCTACTTAATTTTTGTGTAGTTTTTGTTTGATTTATGAAAGCAATTATTTTATTGCCCTTGTTGTTTTTTTCAATCAGCAGCACTATAGATTAAATTATGATGTTTTTGTACTCCGAATGCCTTGATTTGAAGTAATCATATTACTTGTTAAACAAAAATGTAATTTTTGTTTGATTTATGAAAGCAATTTCGACTCAATCGGATTAATTAGCCTAGATTTACAGCAGCATTTGTATTTTTTCTTAAAAAATGATCGAAATAGCTACGGAAATAAATCTAGCAATTTCTCCCATCATAATTTTTCTATCGTCTTCGTCTTCGTCAGATTATTTCTAATCTTAAATTCCCAAGTTCTCACCAAATACATTCAATTCAATAAGGACCTATGTAACTTTCATAGTTTTTATCAATCAATTAAAATATTATCTATTGGTTTTCCCTCTCTCTCATTATACGATATACTTATGCACATAATAGTCTTGATAATGTTAGGACATAGCATTTGTTGTTTCCATCTTCGTATTGCGGTAGTTTCCTTGAGTGCAATTAATTTATTATGTTGCAGATTTTGATCTTCATGTGTATTTGTAGTATCTTATTTGTAATGTCTTCTTATTCTTAATTTGCCTCCCTACTATAACTATACTATAATTATTTGCATGCATTTAGCTTCTATCTTCCTAAATTTATAGAAATTATGCTTATGGAGAAAGTTATGGTAAATAAGTTATAATATATGTAAAATATCCATTACTTAATATTTAAGTTACATTTATGTGTTGTACCTATGTAGTAGTAATTCTCAATACTTAAAAATTAGTAAATTTTTTTACATCTATTCAATAAACTTTATTTTTTTTCAAATTTGTTGATTAATTGATAGGTGATAAAGAATGGCTGGAATGGATTTGGCTGTAAAGAAGAAATTATTTTATTTATTAGTGGATATGCAAAAGAAACGATTAGACAAGTTAAGAGTCATATTACATATCCTTTCGATCGTAGTATTGTATCATGGAAAATATTGTTTAAAAGCTCCATACTCTGTTGATAAATACGATCGATCCTGATACCTTCATAGGTTGATATATGCTAGTGATTCAACATGTCGTTCAGAGTTGTGTATGGATAGATTCACATTTAGAATATTAGTAAATATGCTTAGAACTATTGATCGATTAACAAATACCAGGAACACAAATGTAGATGAACAAGTAGCCATGTCTCTGTACATTCTTGAACATCACGAGAAAAATCGTATGATAAAAACCGACTTCTTACGCTTAGGAGAAACAGTTAGTAGGCATTTCAATCAAGTATTAAATTCATTTCTTAGACTTCAAGGAGAATTGCTTAAAGTGCCTAAACCTGTACCTCAGAATTTCATAGATGAGAAATGGAAATGGTTTAAGGTAAATATTTAATATTTAATATATCAATTAATATATTTATTTCTTAATTATATGATATAAGTATTCATGGAATTTGATTTTGTAGAATTGTTTAGGTGCTCTAAATGGTACTTATATAGAAGAGAGGGTACGTGAAGCTAATAGGCCTAGGTATCGAAATAGAAAAGGTGACCTAGCTACAAATGAAGTATGCTCACAAGACATGCAATTTATTTATGTCCTCCCTGGGTGGGAAGGTTTAGCTGCAAAAGCGAGAGTGCTCGGAGATGCATTAAGTTGAAGAAATGGACTACCAATCAGGGATGGTAAGTTAAAAATAAAAAAGTGAAATATTATATATATATATAAAGGATTCTTGCACCATTTCTAGGTCAAAGATATCACCTTAATGAATGGTCTCTAGGATGTCAACCAAATACCTCCAAAGAATTTTTTAATATGTAACATTCTTCAGCTATAAATGTTATTGAAAGATGTTTTGGGTTGTTGAAAGTTCGTTGGCATATCATTAAGAACTCAAACTGGTATTCTATTAAATTGCAAAGTAAGAATATAACGGCTTGTTGTCTTCTTCACAATCATATAAGAAGAAATATGCCTATTGATCCAGCAGAAGTTGATTTAGATGCAAAAGAGGAAGAAGAAGAAAATGAAGGTGGAATTGAGTTAGACGGAGAACTGATCACTTCAGTCGAACCATCTGAGTAATGGACAAATTGGAGACAAACTTTAGCCAATCAAATGTTAGATGAATGGAGGCAAAATAGAAATATTGGATAAAATTATAGGCTTTCGTATTTTTAGGGTTTTTATTCTTAGTAGCTTTAGGTAGTTTAATATTTTTGTTAAAGACATGCATTATTTAAGTTTATTGGATTATTTTCCATTTTCTTAATGTTAATTAATATTGAATTATTCTTGCTTTTAAAAAGTTGTAAGCTTTCTGGTTGTGTATGGTGATCATTTTTAATATTGAACATATTTTTGATGATATGATGCAGTGCTACTACTAAAAGGACATATATAGCTTATTGTCTTATATATAATTATTTTATGAATTAAATGCATATAATTTTTATTGCATTTAACATTGATTATATTAAAATAAATTTACTTTTGTCAGGTATAGAACATAATATTGGATCTCGCAAAGGCAAAGGTAGTAATCATGTTTGGACTAGGCTTGTCAATATTAGCCTGGGCCGGCCTGTAATCAACAGGTTTAATCAGGTCAAACTGGCCTACGGACCGGCCCACGAGCTAGGAGATTTTGTCCTATGAATGAATGGGCCGGGCCACAGGCCAGGGGGATGGGCCGCGGGCTCCCGATGGCGGATGGTAGATGGGCCGAACCGCAGGCCGGTCTGACCTACACAACCCGTGGGCCATGGCACGTCCACCCCAAAACACGTTTTTATTCATTATAAAACGACATCTTTTTCTAAAGCCTAGAGTAATTTGTTCTAGAGACAAAACGACGTCGTTTTGTGTTAAGTGTAAAACGACGTCGTTTTGTCTATGACGAAATAAAATGGCAACATCCCACTGTAGCACTCTCCCTCCCACCCTTCGTCTCCCTTCCCTCTCCAATCTCCACTCCAGTCTCCGGCTCTCCGCCTCCAGCTCTCGGTGTCTCCCTCCGCGTCCAGGCCTCCCTCGTCACTCTCAAACTCAATCGTCCCACTTATCTCTCCATCCCACCCACCCACCACTCATCTCATCGTGACCTAAATGCTGCTCTGCCTCCCTCTCCGTCCGTCGCACCGTCGCAAGTGACATCGCTATCCTCCATCGCAAGTGACGTCGCACCGTTACAAGTGACTCGTATTTCCTGTGTTTTTCAGTGAAGGTGATTATCCTGGCATCTTATAGTTGAATGGATTGAGGAATGAGGATTGATGTTTCTCGTGTCTACTGTCTTGATGTTTCATTGTTTCTAGATTTAATAGTTTAATGGACTGAAGATGGAGGTTTGAGGTTTCTGGATTTGTTTGTGCGTGTATACTGTCTTGGAATAATTGTGAATGAATTGGTGATTGTTGAATGGATTGAGGATTGATTAAATGGAATACCGAATACATTTGATGGTTGAATGAATTGAGGATTGTTGTTTACTTGTTTCTGGATTTATTTGTGCGTGAATTGCTACTGATTGTTGTGATAATTTTTCTGTTTTTGTAAGCTTCCCGTATGTCCACTGAGAAACTTGAGATTGTGAATGAATTGCTTATTGTTTATGGGCTATAGCAAGATTAACTGATTAAGTAAAGCTTTTCTTAAGATGAGAATTGAGACGAACAGACTATAAAGTGAGACTGTGAGAGTGCCTTATTTTCCAAATAATCAATTGGTGTTTTCCCTCAGCCTCCTCCATATTAAAATACTATCCTTAATTAGTTATTGTATGGATTCTTGTAGCATTCATCTTGAGCTTCCCTGAGTTTCATCTTAATGTCCACAACCTTCTTGGTATGGAACTTGACAAATGTTTTAAGTGCCTACTGCCCTACTTCACTTTCCTTAGTTTCTGCATAACTGACAAGTGTTATATTTTGGCACATTACGATTTTAACACATCTTATCTAAATCAAGAATTCCTACTGAGTAAGTCCATTAAAAAACCTAAAAGGTACTCCTTTCATCCGTATAACTTCCAATTTCTGTACATGTATGAATGAGTTATCTAAGAATATATTTTCATCAAAAAAGTAGAGGAAGTGAGAATTGACTCAACGAAGCTTGATTTAACGATGCTGGATCTAGCTTTTTTAAAATTAGCATTACTACTTGCTGCTTGTTTGACTAGGTATATAATTTGCCAATAAATCTAAGATTTGTAAAAGGCATTTTTTGAAGTAAGTTAAGTTAATTAACTCCCTTCCAACAGTTAAGTTGTAACCCTTTCACTTATGATGAGCCAGTGAATTAAGTTTAAGGATAGATGGATTGTAAGCTATTCCATATATTTTCCCTTTGAATTAGGAATTTTGAAGCATAGACAAGAGTAACTTTAAAAGCAGAATTACCTCCCTCCATTTGACATTTTAGGGGTAAATATTGGTCATTTTCTCCAACAACCATCACTTCCTTCTTGTTAGAATTATAAAAACACAAAATCCTTCCATTATAATGAGAAGAATGGTTGCTAATACTTTCCATTTAGTACCCAAAAACTTAAATTCACCTTACATTTGAGGTATTTTTATTTTTGTTTCTAAAAGCCCTACTAAACAAGGCCTTTTTTCCCTAAATGATCTCAATAACCATGGCTTGTCTAAGAGGGTTATTACAGAATCATCAAGGTCATGTTTCTACAAAATTCTACAACTAGCCATCTATCAATTGCCCTTTCAACACTGTGACAACAATATTTCAAATAGAATTTATTTTTATCTATACCATGCAATGTGAGAATCGTAATTGTAGACCCCATTCACTATCAGAGAACACATGTCATGTATCTAATCTTAAATTGAGCATAAAACCACAGCATTAAAAAAAATCCTTTACGTAAGGTATATGAGACATCTAATTAAGCTCTTGTTGTGATTCTCAACCTTGAACTCCTTTATTTAAAAAATTACTAAGATTTTGTATTTTGTTGTTCTATTTGTATTGACTACTTCAGATTTTTTTTTATTGCCTTACTTTCAAACTAAGAAATTATGAATCAATGATTGTTTTACTTGTATTTTGATATAATGATAGCTTTTTATAAGATTTAGTACTTAATGTAGTTTATATTTTATTTTAAATATAGTGGTTTCATGGTTGGTTTGACAGATGGATGAACATATTATTCCTTCAGTTGACAGTTCTAATCTGGTACCGGAGGTAGAAGTGGAAACTTCTATTCTGACTCCTAGTTATGACAGAAGTTCAATTACGAGTCAAGTTAGTCAACTTAAAAGTGATGTTTGGAATCACTTTAAGAAGACTACATCGATCGAGGGAATTGAAAAATATAATGCAATTATTGTCATAAGTTATACTCAAGTGGTTCGAAAGGTGGAATGTCTCATTTAAAGAGACATACCAAATCATGTACTAGAAGGAAGATGGTTTTAGGAGGTCAATCATTTTTTACCCCTAACCTTATGAAGGGAAAGAATGAAATAACCGTAACAACTTTTGACAATCAGAGATCAATAATTTTGATGGCTAATACGGTTGTTGAAGATGAAGATGCATTGGCTATGGTCGAAAGCAAGAGATTTAGGATATTTCTCAATTCACTCCAACTGAATTTCAAGGTTCCAAGTTAGAATACATTAAGAAGTGATATTTTGAAAATTTATAAGGAAAAGAAGAGAGAAACATTAAGAGTATTGTCGAGTGTTCGAGGACGAATTGCCATAACAATGGACATGTAGACAGTCGATAACCAACAGAAGGGTTACATGGCAGTGACAATACATTATATTGATAATGATTGGAAACTATGCAATAGACTTTTGAGGTAATTTATATTATTTAATATTATTATCATTTATTGGAAACATAAGTCAAAATTAAATTACATTCCATGAAATACTGTTGCATACCAAACACTATAATAAGAATCCACCCAACTTTCTGTTAGATTGCCTATGGCCTAAGTATTCATAATACGTAGCGGAATGGACTATAGGACTTTGTGTCTTATGCCTTGCTTAGCCGAAAACTACACAACAAGTATAACCAAAATTTCACAATATGTACAAAATTACCTTTTGACGTGAATTGGTATTTGTTTTTCATATTTGTAGACGCTGCAGCACGCGAACGTCCTCTACCGGTATCCACACGAGGATGAACGATTTGGGCAGTTGCTAATGTGTGTTAGCACATTCTAAAACACTTTTAGAACGCTGCACAATTTTTCTCTTGAAAAGGAACGGATGACTAGGTCTAGGTGGCTAAGGTTTCTCGTGTGTTCCCTAATGAGACATAAGTTCTCTATTTATAGAGAAACCTTAATCCCTATTCCTATTAGGAATAAGAATATCATAATCCT
>JAOQMS010000004.1:5475996-5486407 GCA_027563885.1 Erythroxylum longipes | reverse complement strand
AATTTATATATAAAAATAATTTATTTATATTTTTATTTATAAAGAAATATATATAAACAATTAAAGAATAATTTTTTATATATTTTCTATTTTCATTAATAAATTTTTTTATTAATTTTTTATTTTATAATTAATTATATACAATTTATAATTAATTATATAAAAATATTATTATTATTTATTTAATAATTTTATTTTATTTTATATAATATATTAATTCTATTTAATATAATATTATGACTTGGTCACAGTTGGTATTACGAAAAATTATCGAGGGTAAATTAAGTAGTATACATTTATTAGTTTATGTTCTATCCTAAACCCTCTAAATCGGAAGTTTTTTTATTTTTACTGTTTAGGATGGAATGGAACGTAACATAAAATCCTCCGCTTCCATCTCATTCTATTCCATTTTATTATGAAATCTTCAACTAAATAATATAAGCGTATAACGTTCCATCCTCTTTTATCCTCAATCCCTCGAGGAAAAAAAAAAAAAAAGGATTAAAATAGACCCTTTTGCCTTTAACAAAATCTAAAGTCATGTCGTTTATCAATTCCCAAAACCACAAAAGAAGCTCCAATTTTCATTTTGTCCCTCTCTCTCCTGATGTAAATTAAACTGCGAATTAATTCTTATTATCTCATCATGCAGTCTCCTGAAATACAACCTCAAAGATTACAGGGAAAAAGCTGCACTAACAAGAAATATTCACAACGAAATCACGACTAAACTCTATGGTTAAGTGAGGCTTCACATCAGATATGAAAAAGCGAAGTTAGTGGAAGAGAAAGAATGCTAGAAACGACAATAAGTGCGGAGCTAGGGTACAAAAGATAATTAAAAGAAGTTAATTAAAGACTGAGTTTAAGATTTATGCCATTGTGATCTTCCTCATCGTTCTTTCTGTTATATGGCTGAGGGAAGATGAGAGGAGGCTTTCCGAACTCGATCTCCGCCGTGAAATCCTCCCACACGAACGACGGAACCCAACTGGACGATTTTCCCTCATCTACGCGTCTCGTCTTCTTCGCCTTCTTTCTTTCTCTTTCTTCAAGAATCTCGACCTTTCTTCGATTTCTCGCTTCGTGAAAGCCTCTCATCAATGCAAAGAACTCCTCCATCTTGCGGTCTTCTTCTTCTTCTTTCACGTCTAAGCCGTCATCGCAGACTCTGCCCTTAACTTTCTCATCGTTTTCCATTTTTAAATTAATGAACACAGTGAAAACGAAGAAGGACTAGGGGGTTTCAGAAACCGAAAAGGCCTATTTAATAATCACAACAAGGTGTACAACTTGGGGTGCGCTCAGAATCGTTCAAAGATTGGAACTTTATAGGTGGCGTCGGTTTACACTTTCCAGAGGCGTGCACAAGGACTTAAATGTCCACCGCCATTAAATTAGGCAGTTTTGGGTACTTTGACATAGAAAACATTATGCTTGGAACTGCTTGCGTCAGCGTGTGACGTAAAGGAATGGGTTTAGGCTAACGCATACGTGTCACCTTATAGGTATAATGACGTCAGGTACATGACGTAATGTCAAACAAGTGATGATGATTTGATTTCGTCTGATAAATCATATTATAGTTATAACTATACAAAATGTGTATCAATAGATGCCACGACTACAAGAGTTTTGATTTTTAAATTCTTATCTCTAATCAATTATTCTGCTTTGAATTTTAGGTACAATTTTCCTCATTTTATCGGCCATTTTTACAGGATTTATTTTAAATCGTGTTCATCGTGAGATCTGCTTGACTTTAATTTCATTATATTTGATACGATAACATATGTTTATCATTTTACATTTTATCATAATTTTTTTAAATTAAAATTTTTTTATTTAAAATGAAATAAGATGTAATATAAAATTTTCTTCGTTTATTTTATTATATTTTATTATAAATTTTCGTTTCAAATAACATAATAATACCGTATTTTATTACATTCTATTAACACTTGTCTGAAAGATGATTCACGAGCTTTCGGTGGAAACTTTTTGAAAATAAGTCGTGTATCAGGGATCTCCTCAAACAGGTAATGTTTAGGCAAAGACTTGATCAATGAGCCCATAAGTAAGCGAAAACTGCACGAGTCGGAGAATTTTTCCACCTAAATTAGTTGGAATAAAGGCAGCTGACAAGTTGGAAATGAAACGGACATGTGTATTCTGAGATTTGCTCTTTCAATTTTAATACTGGAACTAGATTCCAAACGCACGTTTTTATACTTGACAGTCCGATACGTATCAACTTTTGTCGGCTGTTAGGTAGAAGAGGATAAAAAAGTGGGTTTTAATGTAAACCCTAATGGAGTTGAGGTCCGGCCCAAATAAAATCGATCTCAACCTCTGTTTCTCCAGCCCTTTTATCGGATGGGTCCTTATACTTAATCTTCAACTTCCAACTTAATTATTATTTTTAACGTTTCTAACTTATAAAGCGGTAATATATTATTAGCTATGATTCCTTTTAACTGTACAGTCAAACTTATGCTTGCAAAACTGTTATCTACTGCTTTTCAAATGACGTTCTCTGGTTCAAAAAGCAATTCGAGTTGAATCTCGTGACTGCAACGGCCTGTAGTTTGATTATACCTTAGAACGAATTATGCTCCAGGATGTTTCTCTTTTCACCTGCAAGTTGGTCCTTTTTAACTTGTGAAAAGCCAAGGCAATATCTGATATTTCCATCATCAATCTATTGTCTATCAAAAACTTCAAGGAACTAATCACCTATTATTCAATCTATTCTCTGGAACTTTAAGCTTCTTTCTAAGAGTCTGGGCCAATTTAAGGAATAAACAACCAATAAAATTAAAAAGCTTGCACTTGATATATACGCTTTTCTTTTTCCACAATTGTAATCAAATTTACATCACCCTAGGACGATCGTAGCTAGAATTTAATTAGTTATACAAGTGTTTGGGCAAATTTATGAAATGAAAAGGCAATACGATTAAAAACCTATTTTTATGTTCCACATCTTTTTTATATCATTTTTTGATTTGGTACAAGTCTACTAACGAATTTTATAAACATCTTACCATATTTATAATAGATTCACACTAGACGTCGAGTACAACCATAAATAGGCATCGGTTAAAGTGAAAAAATGGCCTTATTTTGTCTTATTTTTGAGTTCTGATAAAGAATTAAAAGAAACAAAATATAAACTTTTTGTTACTTTTTATAAAGTTAAAAATTAACCTTATTTTATTTTATTTTAATAAAAATAAAAATAAAATAAGTATTATTTTATTATTTATGATTACAGGCGAGCGCTTAAGTTGTCCAGCTCAGCCCAACTCGACTCAATCTAATCTAGCTTAGCCTAACCCGACCCGGCCGGACAGACAACCATTCCCATCTAAATCAAAAGAAAAAATATATCAAGCTGATATTGCTTTCACACATTCTTCCGATACTAGCCAAGTCGCTTAAACATATGTATATTCATCTTATTAATTGGAAGATGATAAACTGATGATGCTCGAAACGTTAAACGGCTAGAATTAGAGGGAAAGCGTCAGGTTCAGACCTTCTCCAGTGGCTTCTTTGTCAGGAACTTCATTTCTTGGTGCGACGTCAACGGTAGTCAGAGAAGGAGTTTGTAACCGAACATTAGGTTCTGACATAAAGTCCTCTCGTCGAAAAGTGGGTTTCCAGGCACCGCCAACTGGTCCCTTCGTCTTGTCTATATCAGAATCTGAAATGAAGTCTTCATGTAGAAACGTAGGCTTCCAGGCACCAACTTGTCGCGGCGTCTTGTCTGAATCCTCAACTTTTCTCTTCTTTCTACTTCCATCAGCCGTCTCTTTCTTCAAGGTTGGGACATCGAAACCGTTGGTCATCAGGCTATCACGAACCTCACGCATGCTTCTGACAATGGCAAAGAACTTCTCCATCTTCTCTTCTTCAGTTTCTTCACCATAGTCACGGTTGCACAGTTCCCTTTTCTGGGCTTCCTTCTCCATGTGAGTGGTGGTGGTTGGTACAGGTTCAGACTATAGTCTCATGCGCTTTCGAGGTTATTTCTTCGATGCTTCTTTGGGACAAATGACAATAGTTTACAGTATGGTCAGAGTCAGCTGTCATATAAACCACCCGTGCCACCGTACAAATCCTTGGACCTGCTTAATTGTAAAATGATGAGTTATCATACCCTTGGTGCAAATTAATTCTAAATTTAAGATAGAATTAATTACATCATGACTATGACAATATAATTTTACTTTATTTTGACTGAAACATAATTGAATATTATTCATACTTAATTATGATAAATTATTATTAAAATATTTATTGATTAATTATTAAAAATTTTCTTTAGAAAAGAAAACTTTAATTATGACTTCTTAAAATACTTTTAAGTTAATCTAAATCTTCTAACTAAAAACTTGTCATATATATTTTTTCCAAAATAATCTAGTATCATAAAATTGTGTTGTTTGTAAATTTTGTTAAATTGATCTAAATATCATGTAAATTATGATTATATATTATTTGAAATATCCATAAGTTGGATAATTGAAAAGGGAAGATAGCCACCTTGCCTTCTATTAAAAATTTGTTTGAATGTGAAGACATAAAGCTGTGCAGGGGGTGGCATTTGAGTAAATTCACAACTCACGCTAATGTTGAGGCGTCAGCCCATCATAGCATGACGATAGCTTCGATGACATATCGCATGGTTGCTTCGTTGAGCTTTAATGTAACGACCATTTTTTAATCATATTCCAAGTCCTTTCAGGGGCATTGTCGGAATAACGTTTGATTCGACCAGTAGGAACAGGGAAGCCAAGCGCATTTTCCCTTTGCCCCGCTCTTCCTCGTTTTCCACCTTTACACCCAACTTGTGTCTTAAGTTACTGCCCGATTGGTCGATGAAGCTCCAACTTTTACCAAGTTCACGTCGACAATTTCCTTTTTTAAGTCAAGTCTTAATAGTTTTCCAATTGTATGTCTCACGAGAATTTGGTCCACCTAAAATACGCCTGCAGCAAGGGACAAAGTTGCCAGCTTTTCAATTTTGGTTTAATTAATTCATTAGTAACTTTTACACATTAATTTTTATTAAATTTAAATTTTTTATGTTGCATGAATAATTTAAATAAAATTTTAATTATACGTATTGATTTATAAATTATGTATAAAAGATTATTTCACAAGATAATATTTACACGAAAATGCAAATTTGAATTAAATGATTAATAAAATACTTGAAACCTCTCCTAATTGAAAGTCATAAGTTCGAATCACGTAAACAATCTCTTTGTAAAAAAAATGCAAATAAAAAGTTGTATATATTGATGATCCTCCTCCGATCCACACAAAGGGGAGATCTTTGTGTATTATGGTACATTCTATTTTGAAGCCTTTACTAATTGAAGATAATATTGAATATTTTCTAAAAAATCATTTTACATTTTTGTTCTTGAGTTCATTATTGGGTCGGAATAATCTTTCAGGTCATCTTTAAACTACTTTCTCCCCCTCTAAATTTTGTTTCTTTAAGGAATGAAATGACACAATAAAGATTATAAGTATCCTAAAAAAACCTATAGATGCGCGCGTGCACGTACAATGACAGGAAAATTTGATAAAAACAAAAACAATATGCATATGCTAGCATTACTTATTGGGCCTGGATATCCATTAACGCCTGAGCACATGCGTGAGAAATAACTAAAAAAAGAAAGAAAATCAACTCTTTAGAATCACATGTTAAGATTGTATCATTTAAGAAAACAAACGTATCAGTGTTGACTAATTAGGAGTTTCACCCTTTTCTTTAACTCTAAGAATTTGTTCAAAAATTGAAATTACTATCCATAAGGCAGTGATATTTTATTATTTTAGTTTATAATAATTATGAAACCACCAAATTAATCTTTAAAAATGTGGTTAATCGTAAATATTCTAAAATCTCTTAGAATTGAGTAAAGGCACTATTTCAGCTTAGATGTTCTTTTCAACCCATTTCTGCTCTAAATTTATGTTTCATCGCTCACTTTCTGGTTCACAATCACTTGAAGTATGGATGGTATGGGGTCACTTGCCATTTTAGCTTTGTTTGATCATTTTCACTATGTGCAATGGACTAAGATTTAACTGTCTTATTGATATAATTAACCACAGGTCATTAAGAAAATAGCGTTAGAGCTTTTCTTCACTTTTATGAGAATTTTCTCTTTATTCTTTAATATGAAAATATAATCTTATCAAGGAAACTTGTGATTATCAAAATCCTCATAAATTTGGTTCTAGTCAACTGATTTAATTATGATCTAGTTCTCCTTGCTTGATTTGAAGATGATCCTATGTTTCTAATTCCTTATAAATAAGGTTTTAGGTGATTTTAAGCCTAAGATTTGTTTTATAAATTGAAAAAGAGTGTCTGCCTTGGCCAGGTTTGAAGTTAACCGATGCTTCAGGCTTGACTCAATTTTTAACTGAAATTTTTAGACTTTAGGCTGAACTCAGGCTCAGAAACCCGAAAATTATAGAAAAATAATGTCATTTTTTAATTTAAAAATTAAGCTAGATTGAGTTTCAAGCCGCCCAAGCCTAATCGAGATCAAGCTTAGGCTAGGCTCCTCAAGCCCGATCAGCTTCGAGATGGGCTCAGGCTTGAATATAAATTTTCATATGGGGCTTTGCCCGAGCCCTAGCCTTGCCCATTACCAAGCGTATTTATTATCCATCTTACACAATTCTTTTTTTTTGTAATTTTTTAAATTGATAGTTCACTTCATGCATTCTTTATCAATTAAAGGTATTCATATTTATTTTTTTCTTATACTTTGAGATAGTCTACACCAAGTATACGTGAAATTAAAAAATTCAAAGAAAACATAAATTATAATTATAATTGAAAAGTGCACATCAAAATCTAAATATCATATATTGTGCAAACTAGTTATAAAGTGTTCTAGTGTGCTATAAAGTGTTGTAAACATTTTCCTATTTGAAAAGAATTCTTAGTCATTATTACTTTCATGTTGATTTCACCTTTTTTGCTCTTTCTTATTGATTTCATTTCCCTTATTCTTTCTTGTTGATTTCATGAACCAAAGTTATAAACTCTATTATTACTTGCTATTTTAGTAGAACCATTGATATAGTTCTTCTTAAAGAGTTTGTAAGGAGAAGGTAAAACGTAACAATGATGAGAACATCATTGAGAAAAGACAAAATTGAGTTAAGCATGAGTGATTAAGTAACTTAATCTCAAGTTTAAACATGTAAAGGAGTTTACAAGAAAAATTAATCTTTTATTACTAATGTTTTCTTTGAAAGTTTAAACGGTATAGATTAGGTAGAAAGTGACTTTAAGTTGTTTATGAAGATTATCCAAGACCAATTAAAAGTTCTAAACATAAGGCTAGATCATTTAGAATCTCCATCCAGACTTAAACCCTTTAGGAAAAACATGTTAGAAAGGAGGAGGAGGATTCTAATTATGAGGAGATTAGTTCTAGGAAAGGTAAAAGCACTGTTTCATAACAAGATGGCAATTTGAGTAATATTAAGATGAAAATTGACCTTTCAAGGAAAAATAATCTCGAACTATTTTTAGAGTGGGAGAAAAAGGCAGAACATAGTTTGATTGTTATAATCTCTAAAGAAAAGAAAGTGAAACTAAGAGCAGTTGAATTCATAAATTATGCTAGTATTTGGTGTAATATTATGAATAATGTACCAGTGCTGATACTATATTTAGTTTTGGTACATTAATGTACTAGTTCCTATTAATATTGGATATCGTTTCGTATAATGTTTTAAATTTATATAATAGTCCTTAAATTTTTTAAAATTGCAAAATAATCTGTCAATATATTGTACTGTATAATATATAATTTTACATCAACTATGTTTCCAAAATCATAATAATAGAAATTTAAAATAACAACAATCTATTTATTTTTATTAATATTACTTTTTACATATTTCACATATAAATAATAACCACAATTAATATGAAAAAGATTATTTAATTATCATACAAATAAAAAATTAATGACAATACAAAGTACTTAAAATGTTAAAATTTTATCATATAACAAATAATAATTACATCAAACTATCAAATAAAAAGAATAATAAATATTCATAACTCTTTAACTATATACAATTTACAACAATAGTTCGTGTCAAAGAACCTAAAAGCAAAATCTAAAACAAAAATATTTACAATTATATTGCATATATAGAATTTAAGGCTAAATGTCCAAATTGGGGCTCAACCTTTTTGAGTTTGATCAGTTTGAGACTTAAACTTGTAACTTGCTTAATAAAGGGCTAATATTTCATAAGTCTGCTCAATTAAAGACTTTTTTGGATAGAAATTAGTATGTGTTTTATACGCGTCGTTACATGCAGGTCAATTAATGTTTAGATGTCACGTTAATAGACCTAATTTATCGTTTAGGCAAAGTGGAATTTAAGAAAAAAAATGATTAATTTCATTTAAATTTTGACTTAAATGAAAGACTCTTAAACCCTAAATCAACGATTTTTTTGAACATGTGTTTTCACCTTCTTTTTCTTCTCTCGATTGTGCCTTCACTCCAATCTCACTTGTGCCTTCTTGGTAGTGTGAACTCTCTCTTTTGGCATTGGAGGTGAATGGGCGGTAAGGTTTTTGGAGATCTGAAATATACATGTGCATGATTGAAGACCGAAGTAGGTAATGAGTCATGCTACCTTTTAATTTTTGTATATAAATTTATTATGTTTGAATGTTCACTTTATTCCCTAGCCCTAACAATGTTACATTTATGTTAATTATTTTATCTTCTTTAAATGAGTTTGATTATTAGGTTGAACAGCATGTAGACGATAATTGTTTTTCATGTGAAATTCTATTATACATTTCTATATAAGATATGACCAAGTTTTCTCTTCCCTATGTACTTGAAATTGTACGTAGGATATGATTTGTGTCACTTAGTTTAGTTTCGTTGGTGGTTATGCATGTTTTGTTTATCTCTATTTGTTGGGTTAAAGATAAAGTATGACATTCATGGAAGAGATGCAGATTATTAGGAGCAAACAAATTCAGTTATGTAGACATGATTTAGTTGTCAGTGGGTGTATAATCAACATTACAACATTTTGCTGTAATACTTGAGAATGAGCTCAAGTAGTAGTTCTTCAAGGTAATGAGGTTGATTAGAGGATTCACTTTGTTGTTTTCTTAGTTGTGAGTTTGTGTTGGGTTGAAATTTTTGAAAATTTCAACTTTGGCAGTAGAGGGACGCATTTAAAGCTTGATTTGAGGTCATACAAGTTGATTTCTTCGACTTACCCAATTGAATGGGACTATGATGGAGAGGCTAAATATTGTTACTATAACTTGAAAGCACCTAAATGGATTTCATGAACTGATGAAAATCCAGGAAGAAGGTTTTATGGTTGTTGACTCTTTTTAGCAATTTTGGTACATTTTTATGTTGATTTAGTTAAATATTTTCATATATTTCATTAACAAATTGTTGCTTTTTCTTTGATGGTAGAGTGAAAATGTTTGTGGATTTCTTGAATGGCATGATCCAAGATTTTTTTCTACGAGGAAGACAGATTATTTAAGAGCTAAAAAACAAAGAGAAGATGCTATACCATCAAAATAACCTATTGAAGGCTAAAGTGACAGACTTAAGAGAGAATGCAGTAGATGTTTTGCAAGCTGAAAGGAGTGTAAAAAATTTGAAGTTGAAGAATGAGTTAGTTACCACAAGGACTAGTAATAAAACACATTCAGCAAAGTGTTGGAAATTGTTTGCTTATTTAAGCTTATGTTTAGTAGTTTTGCTTATATTTATTAGTCTAAATAATGAAGGCAAAAAAGGCAATAGTTGTACCTTTAAAACCTTACCTGGAAATGGTTTGATGTGCTAAAACAATGTGTAAATGTAATTCACCTAACCTGATGTTGGAAGATGTTTCAACATCTGTTGTATTACTAATTTGATGTTCTAGCCTAAACATATTTGATGTTTGATGTACTAGCCTAAACATGTTTGATGTATTAGCCTAAAGATATTTGATGTTTCAACATTTGGTGTTGGCGCCCGGGGTCTCGATACTTTTACAAAGCTACCTTACCAGAGGATCAGTTAAGGATTATGTACAAGGACCCATCAGGAAAGTTCGCCGCGGCAAACTTTTCTAAGACCTTTCTGGAAAAGTTCGTCGCGGCCAAGTTTTGGCTTCGTCGGTGAACCTTTCCCGAGAGCACTCTCGCCCAATTATGTGACTTCACACATCCTTTCAACACAACACAAATTCCATCACTACCCAGAATTAACAATCTCAACCAAGAAGACAAATATGTACATGATCGACAGAAACTTTTTCAAATCTTAATCTCATTACTAAATCAAAATAGAGTTTGAACAAAGCT
>JAOQMS010000004.1:5453561-5475896 GCA_027563885.1 Erythroxylum longipes | reverse complement strand
ATTTGCGATTTATCTACGTAATAAGTTGTGATATTCTTCTAATAAGAAAGAAAAGTTTTCTTTTCGAGATTTTATATATAAAAAAAAGGATACACCATTCAACCCCCCCCCCCCCTTCTTGTGTATCTAGTTTCTTGAGCTTAAAGTCTTTACTAACGTGTGATTTACTTCACTTAAGTCTTTAAAAAGTTAGAATTCTTATAAATAAATGAACTCTCAATGAAATCCTTCTCTAAATTGGTTAGGATTATATTGTATAAAAGATTTCAAGTATGGAAGTTACAAGCTCAAGGTTAGATGGCTCTAAAATGCATCACATCTTGAATTTAACGCATTTCAGTAAGTATAACTCATTATATAGAAGTTCTAAAAAATTATGCATATAATACATAATTTTTAATATTAGTCTTCAGCTGGAACATGAGAGGGGGAGGAGTGAATCATATGTTTTCACTTTTTTTATTTGTAAACTAATCAATAAATTGTCTATTTTAATTAATGATATAGAAAATTCATATATGAAAATTATAAATCAATCATAATAATAATTAAAAAGAGCAGAAAGAGAGAGGGAGATTTTACTAAACAAATCTATCCCTTCATCCACTTTCCAAGACTCACTTAAGAAGTCACCATCTTGTTTCTCTAATGGGTGAAAAGGAATCCACCATAAAACTTATTCTTTACCATAATGAGGAGGAAATATTACAATTGTCTTGCTATTCTAGGGGTGAAGAATAACCTTTTATAAATCTTGTTCCAAATTTAAGAGGAACCCTCATAACGTAAATCCTAAACAATTGTCATAACTGTAATAATTACACAATTATACAATTCAAAACATTCCTCTCTTGCTCACATAAGTGAACAAAGACTCAATATATGTTTGCAATGCACATATATACATATGCTCTCCTTAGCCTCTTAGCAACCCTTAGTTTGCAAATTGTTTTTTTACTACTCAATTTTGGTCTATTAATACCTAAAATTAACTTAAATCGTTAATAAAAAACAAAATAGTCATTATAATGACTAGTTTTTATGCATATTTGTTTAGCCACTTACTTACCTTTGGCTAGCTAGATAACCACTAGTTAGGATATCAATTATTTGAACCTATAACTTGATAAAAAGTCTCCTCTTGTTAACTTTTTAAATAAACTATTAGCTAGATGGTCATAACCCTCTACTGAGCTAGTGAATAGTGTTTGGTTGGTAAGTTATGCAGCCATTGTTTAATATTCATATAATGAATAATCCCTGTATACATTGACAAACAATACCAAATTTAATTTTCCAATCCTTCAAGTTCTTTCAAAGATTAAAAGTTATGTTCTCTATAAAAAAATTTGTTGTAAAACCATTTGAAAAGAACCCAAATGTTTGTCGAAGTCAAGAAGTTTCCTTTGAAGCTCAAGACAAATTTTTTTCATTATGAAAATATTTATGCATTATATTCTGCATGCAAATTACCATGTAACAATTGGGCTTCTAATTCATTGAAAGGTTAAAGGAAGGTTGTAAGAAGGAATAAAATATCGTATATTAACTTATTAATATCAAAAAGGATAAAAACATTAGTAACATGTTTTATTTTTATTAAAATTATAAGTTAGAGTCTCACTTGGTCCAATAGTTAATAAAATACCTCTTATTTCATTTAAATGGAATTCATGCTCTAAAAAAAACCTGCAACCACATGGGGCTTATATCTAAGAGAAGTCCATTTAGTTATATGGCCCATAAAAAAGAATGTAAACTAAAAAGAAAAGTCCCTTAAGCTTTTTGACTCATAAAGAAAGACTTAAAAGTTCAAAAGCCTCATATATAATAGAGATGCCTTCATCTCCTTATCTTGTAGAAAAAAACCTATATGCTTAAAGCCTTCAACTTTAGGAGAAGTCCTTTTTGCTCCCAAACTTATAAATAAAACTTGTAGGCTTTAAGGCCTCAGGTCTCTCTCTAGCTTATAAAGAAAAACCTACAAGTTAAAAAGCCTTAGGTTATATTGAATCCTTTTAACTCCCAAGCATATAAATAAAAATATGTATGCATAAAAACATCAATTCCATGATAATTCCTTTCTTCTCATTACCTTATAATGAAAAACACTCTAGGTTTAAAAACTTCAAGTCTAAAAGAAGTTCTTTTAGCTCTTAGGCTCAAAACGAAAAATATACAAGTTCAAAATTCTCAAGTTCAAGAGAGTCCTTTAAGCTCCCTAGATCATATAGAAAAACCTATTGGTTTAAAAACTTAACGTCTAAGAGAAGTTCCTTTATCTCCCTAGTTCATTTAAAAAAACTATAAGGTTAAAGGTTTCATGTTTAGTAGAAGTTCCTTCAACTCTTTAACTTAAAAAGAAAAAATCCCTCACACCTTTGAGCCTCAAGGTTAATAGAGGATTTTACATAAATCATTATTCATAACGAAGCAATAATATATTGAAAATTAGGATTCCAATTAAATTCATCAAAATTTTAAAAGGCAAGAGAGGTAGACTATATATGCCTATCAAGTTCATTTAGATTTCTTCTTACAAAATTTGACAAGTACAGGGGATAGATTCCATAGGTTTGTTAAGTTCTTAAAATTTTATCTTACTAAATTTGATAAGGCAAGGAGTTAATATTTAAGTCTGTTAAATCCATAAAACTTCATCTTTTGAAAATTGTTAATGTAACAAAGCTAGATTCCATAGGCCTATCAAGTTCATTAAATTTTACATTCTAAATTTTTCCAAGACAAGTGGTCTAGATTCCATAGGCTTTGGTTTCATTTAGTAAGACCCTACTAAGATATCAAGCTTAATTAGTCTATTCTAATTAAGTAATAACCCAAATTATACATCCCTACTAAGATGGTTTCAATAGTTATGTCTAATATCATTAGTTATAAAGTAAGGGCATATGTAAAAAATACTGATAGAACATACGTAAATTTTTCTGAAATATATAATAACTAAGCGCACTTAAACATCTATATAATATACACCTATGCATATATTGGGAACCATAAAAAGAAAGAAAAGGGCTTAGATAAAGAGAAGGGTGTCACTATAAGAGGTATGGATGTTACAATCAAGTTTGGGATACTTCCCAACTATATGACTAGTGACTTTATTATTGCTATAGACACAATATAACTCATCAAACCCCTTAACTCTATTTGTTTTAAGCTCAATAGAAGCATAAATAATGTTAAGATATGTGAAGGACACGTCTTGGTACTTCTTTTTTACCACCTTCCTATAGCCCTTAAACTGTGCATTGTTATGGTGATGAAGTTTTCATAATTTTAATTTATAAAACTCTTAAATTTATGGTAATTATAGACAACATCAAATTTAAAGTTACTAATTTGAAAATTTTGGTTATAGGCTTATAACTTAACCTTTAAGTATGCCACCTAATCCTTTATCATTAAATTATTTTACCTCATTAATGTGCTTGAATAGTTGTTCCTTAGTAGCTTTCTTCTCCTTTTGGGCCTCGAGGTTGTTGTAGGACTTCAAGGCAGCACCCTTAACTAAGGTGGAGATCAATTTTAACAATAATCCCCAAGTATGAGAATGCAATTGTTTGGGACTTAAGCCTATAATATTGACAATCTAAAAGATAATGAGCTGGATGGAAAAATGAAACACATTAAAATCCTTGGGACTCAAGCTTGTAGTGTTTACAAATCATAGTAAAATTTCACCTTTTCAAGTATAAGATAACAAATGAAAATTTCATCTTTGGAATATCATAACCATATCTTAGTAGGGATATGGAATTTCGTCCTTATCTTATTAAACTTTATTCTCCCTATCGTGTTTGAATTTATTCATGCTTCAAATTTCTCATCAATGTCCCTAATCATAGAGTCTAAGGAAGAGTTGTGTAAGATAAACACTTTCCTAAACCTAAGCAATCTAGGTTTATATGATACTTGAAAATGGAATTTAATGGTTAGATGTGAGGGTGACATGGTCTTATTAGACATGAAAAATATAGAGATGTTATTTCTACAATTAAAGGTAACCTATTTTATGCCACTATATTTGTTAGAGCAAAAGCTACTATCTTCACTCCCTAAACTAGTCTTATGATCCCTAACACCTTTTATAATTTATAAAAGTTAAAAGGTAAAGGATTTAGTCTTACCTTTGAAAAGAATATATTCTTATTTAGCACTTAAATGTTAAATCTTTTTAAAAGTGTATGCTGAAAAATAAAGTTAGTGATGGCCTTTCTCTTAAGAATGCAGCCTAATAAAGAAAAGGCATAAGTATTTATCTCTTAAAAACTATTGAAAGATGATAAAAGAAAGTCATATTCTACATACTATACCTTGTAAAGAGTTATAAGTATAGGTTTTTAACACAGATAACTCAATCTTTTCAGTATATCTAATAACTCTGACACCACTTTATTGGAATCTAGAGTGAGTTAAAAGTATAGATTCTTAACAAATATGAGGAAGAAGAACAGGAAAGGCCAATTGAACAATATTTTTATTTTTATATTTCTACATTGTATCTCCATCTTATAAAAATTGATTATAAGTCTTTTATAGGCATAAATATTAGCTATTAATCAAAAAATGTACAGAATAGAATTCTAAATAGCAGGCATTATATCTAAGCAGCCTTTAATAAAACAGATATAATTTATTTAGAAAACTCCAATAAACCTGAAACTTGTGCTATTTAAAACTAGACAACTAAAAAAAAATGTTTGCTTTCCTAAAATGTCCCTTACATTCACCACTACTGAAGATAAAAAGTCACGTTGAAAAATTCTCAAACATCCCCTTTGTTAAACTCAAATTCTTCATAACTCCAACCATCTTTCTAAACCATTGAAATTTGTCTTTCTTGAGGGGTGGTTTTTATAAAAATATTGGCTATTTGATTGAGATTTTTTATTTCTTCTACCTCAACCTACTTGGTGGTAGAGAAATCTTAAATAAAATGAAACCTTGCATCTATATGCTTTCTCCAATCATGAAACAAAGATTTTTTTGTAAGAGCAATGGCTAATTTTTTGTCCATCATAATTATAGTCAATTTTTTTTTTAAAAAATGAAGTTCACTTAGTAGACTCCTTATCCATATCGTTTGACATCCATTGGCAATTGTCGCAACATACTCCGATTCACATGTTGAGAATGTTATTGTTTCTTTGAATATCATGAAATTGTATATTCTCCAAAGAAAAATTTAAACCTGGTAGTACTCTTCCAGCCATCAATATTAGCACCATACTCACTATCACAATATACTTTTAAATAAGCCTTATTTGAAGAAATATAAAAATGTCATAATCAAGAATACATTTTAAATATTGAAGACTTCTCTTTACGACTTACATATGTTCTTCATTTGGATTCTCTATAAACTAACTTACTAATCCCAATAAAATAATATATCAGGTTTAGTATATGTCAAGTACCTTAGGCTTTCTAAAGGTTCCAAAATGTGGTTAGGTTGACTTTCCTTACCTTATCTTTCTTAGAGAGTTTTACCCTACACTTTATTGGAGGATTCACAGTATTGCAATCTATCATTTTAAATTTTTTTATAATCTCTCTTGCATACAACTCTTGAGAAATAAATATCCATACAACTCTTGAGAGATAAATATCACATCACTTTATTGTTTTACTTCTATTCCTAAACATGACACAAGTCCCATATCACTCATCTCAAATTCTTGTGCCATCAACTTCTTAAAATCATCGTACGTTTTTGAATTATTTCCTGTAAAAATGAGGTCATCCACATAAATACAAACAAACAAAATATCATATTTCCGTTTTTTAACATAAAGTTCATATTCATGAACGTATATTGAAAAACCATCCTTATGAAAATATTTATCGAGGTGACAATACTAAGCTCGTGGAACTTGTTTAAGGCCGTACAATGCCTTCTTCAACCTTAACACCTTATCTTGATGAGCTTTAACCATAAACCTTTAGGTTATTCCATATATACTTCTTCTTTAAGAGCACCATTTAGAAAGGATGACTTCACATCTATTTTATGAATTATCCACCCATTTTGGGCTAAAAAGAATGACTAATAATTGTTTTGTCTCTAAGAAAGCAATCGAAGAAAATAGTTCTTCATAATTCACGCCATGTTTTTATTTATACCCCTTTACAACTAGTCTCTAATTATAGGAACATTCTCATCGTCTACAGATAAACAAAAAAATTCTCACCGTTTATGCTTTCGTTAGAATTATAAAGATCTCCTATGCTTTGAAATCTTTGAGGTTGTTCACTTGAGCTTGTTGAAGAAGAAGTTGTTGTGGAAGGAGTTGAACTCTCACCTTCAGTCTTTTGGTCCTTATTCTTGTCTTCTCCTAAATATGGAAGAAAACTATATGTTTCTTCTTCTTAAACACTCCAATCCCATTAGGCTTCTTCCTTAAATTCTACATCTCTACTAATCACAACTTTTTTATAAATGGGGTTGAAATATCAACTACGTATTCTAAATAATAAGTATTATATCTTAGCAGCCTTTAATAAAATATCTATAACTTTGTTTATAAAACTCTATTGAACCTGAAACTTGCGCTATTTAAAACTAGACTTAACATGCTTTAAATCCATAGATGGTGAATATTGACACAAATCAATAGTTAATAGTAAATGAGATTTGACTCATAAGTGAAGGAAACATATTTATATTGTGAGAGATAATTATACTCCATAAGAAATATTCCCAAGTAATATTCCTCTTGAATCTTCTACAAGTTGAGTCTTGTCAAGTCAACCTGTCACATATAGGCCTTAATAGTGAAATAAGATGGATGTTTGAGGTCAATGTTTCTTTGATGCTTGTCTCTTAGACTTATTAATTAACATTTAAAAAATGATTTTGGATTACATTAGGCTAACAGTATAGACCTGTGGTAACATGGTTGAATGATTTTGAGAGGATCTATAAGTGACTTAAAGGATATCTTGAATAAGCCACTTTTTTGGACCAGATTTTTAAAAGTTTTATTTTTTATCTAAGTTTTAAGAAGAAATTAATGGTAAATGATATACTTCTAATAAGTATACGAGAGTCTGATTTATTCAACATGACTCATTATCCATTTACAAGCTAATAGGTAGCCCAAATTAAGCCCTAATGATTTGAAGAAGGTAAGTTTAATTAATATATAATATATCCCCATGAGGAGATAGAGTTCTAATTGAAAACCATCTAAGCTTTACAGTAGAAGTTAGATCCAAGGTCTACTTACATATTTAAAGTACATCTATTCATTCATTATTTTATATTTAAATTTTATGGTTCAATATATGTTTTTTGATCTCTATTTACTTTTTTAAATAGAGATCACAAAGAATCAATTTGAAGCAAAGGGATTGCTAATGTTGAAAAAAGACATAAGATTAAGTTCCCGTTCATGGTTTAGGACTCAAGTAAGTTAGTGATGGAATATTATGAACTTATGGCAACTTGTATATCAGATTAACTTCTAATTATGTTTTTTTTCAGATGATACGGTTTCATAACATAATATGCAAGAGGCGATAACAACATTATATGCTTTGGCGTATGGCCTCATATGTGTGGCAAAAACTATAGAGTTTGTATTGTTAATGGAGTTAGATTCACATACAAGATTGAGACAGTTGACTTAGAAGCCGAAATTGTCGGGTTGTTATTGAGGGATGTCATAAAGATGATTTTATTGACTCATAAGATGCCATCTCAAAAATAATTGAGTTGCATTACATCGTTGTTCTCTTTAAGCGCAAATGATTTAATCTTGGTGACATAAAAGTGAATGTCAATATTACTAGGGATAAAACCCCAAATTGGGGCTTAAACTTTTTGAGTTTGATCAGTTTGGGACTTAAACTTGTAACCTACTTAATGAAGGGAAAATTTTTCATAAGTTTGATCAATTAAAGAATTTTATGTATAGAAATTAGGATGTGTTTTAGGCACGCTATTACATGTAGGTCAATTAGGGTTTAGATGCCACATTATTAGACCTAATTTATTGTCCAGGTAGTGGAATTTAAAAAAATTATTAATTTAATTTATATTTTGATTTAAATTAAATACTCTTCAACCCTAAATTAATGAGTTTTTTGAACATGTGTTTTCGCCCTCTTTTTTTTTCCTCCCAGTTGTGCCTTCACTCCAATCCTTGGATGCATCATCACTTAATGCATGTGCCTTCACTCCAATCTTGCTTATGCCTTGTTGGCAGTGTGAGCTCTTTGTCTTGGCGTTGGAGGTGAATGGGCAGTAAGGTTTTTAAAGATCTAAAACATACATGTGCTCTAATTGAAGAACCGAAGTAGGTAATGAGTTATGCTCTCTTCTAATTTTTGTATATAAATTTATGATGTTTGAATCTTCACTTTATTCCTTTACCCTAATAATGTTAAATTTATGTTAATTATTTTATCTTCTTTAAATGGGTTGTTATTGGGTTGAATAGCGTGTAGACGATAATTGTTTTAAATATGCAATTCTATTATACATTTGTATATAGGATATGATCAATTTTTCTCTTCCCCATATACTTGACATCATACGTAGGATATGATTTGTGTCACTTGATTTTGCTTCATTGGTGGTTATCTATGTTTTGTTTATCTCTATCTGCTGGGTTAAAGATAAAGTATGACATTCATGGAAGAGATTCAAATTATTAGGAGCAAACAAATTTAGTTATGCAGACATCATTTAGCTGTCAGTGGGTGCATAATCAACATTACAACATTGTGCTGTAATACTTGAGAATGAGCTCAAATATTAGTTCATCAAGGTAATGAGGTTGACTAGAGGATTTAGTTGTTTTCTTGGTTGTGATTTTGTGTTAGGTTGAATTTTTTTAAAATTTCAACTTTAGCAAAAGAGGGACGCGTTCTAAGCTTGATTTGAGGTCATACAAGCTGATTTCTTCAACTTACCCAGTTGAATAGGACTATGACAGAGAGGCTAAATATTGGTGCTGTAACTTGAAAGCACCTAGATGGACTTAATGGACTGATGAAAAGTCAGGAAGAAGGTTTTATGGCTGTCGACTCTTTCTGGTAATTTTGGTACATTTTTATGTTGTTTTAGTTAAATATGTTCATATATTTCATTAGCGAATTACTGCTTTTTGATGGTAGAGTGAAAATGTTTGTGGATTTGATGAATGGCATGATCAAAGATTTTGTCCAAGTGCAAGACAGATTATTTTAGAGTTGAAAAACAAGGAGAAAATGTTATATCATCAAAATAATATATTGAAGGCTAAAGTGACAGAGTTAAAAGAGAATGTAATATATGTTTTGCAATTCAAAAAGATTGTAGAAAATTTAAAGTTGAAGAATGAGTTAGTTGCCACGAGGACTAGTAATTAAACACATTCAACAACGTGTTGGAAATAGTTTGCTTGTTTAAGCTTTTGTTTAGTAGTTTTGCTTATGTTAGTTAGTCTAAATAATGAAGGGGAAAAAAGGAAATAGTTGTAACTTTAAAGCCTTACTTGGAAATGATTTGATGTACTAGAACAATATGTAAATGTAATTCACCTAACCTGATGTTGGAAAGTGCAAAGTGTTAGATGTTTCAATATTTTTGTATTACTAATTTGATGTTCTAGTAGAAACAGGTTTGATGTTTTATATACTAGCTTAAACATGTTTGATGTACTAGCCTAAAGATGAATGATGTTTCAACATTTGGTAAGGAAGATTAGTGAGAAAATAGGATCTGTAATTAATAGAGATGGAGTATTGGTTAGTAGTGAAAAGGAGTTAAAAGAGGCAGCAGTTGACTACTCTAAAAATGTCATCCGTACTTTACCTCCAATGATTGACACAACTGTTAAGTTATTTTATAAGTCATTAAATTATTGATAAAGAGACAAAGATGTTTAATAGACCTATAATTTAAATTCTTTATTTTAATAATGTACATGTTCTAACATTCATGAACTTCATAGAAAATGAAAACACCTAAAAGAAACGTAATTCACACTTATTGGAAAATAAAGGAAACTAACACTTTACTACAAAAAGCTGATCATCTCTTTCCATATGTAGACTCTAAACTTTCCCTAAAAAATACAAAACATTATAGAAAAAGTGACAATTCCAACCAAGCTTCCATCTCCCTCAGTAAGCCATTCATAAACTTCAACAAAAAGGAAAAAGACGTAAAAGAAATGCAATTCAAACTGAAATTGGTAGTCATTGCATTCATTGCTTAATAATATTAATCCCAAAAACATCCTTACAATCTATTGTTGTTCAATATAAAAATATCAAAAAATTGTTCAGTTCACTAACAATTAAATGTTAGGTTTACATTTTGTCCTTTCCCTTTGAAGATACAATTTGACTTTGTTGGCTTGGATTCACATGCATAGTAACAACTTTCTTCCTCTTTATTGATTTCTGCCCAAGGTTTATTAGTCTCTAACTTCTCCTTCTAGGTTGTATATAAAATGCAAACATTGTTAAGCTGTATGAATTAATTAATGTTTAGTAAGAATATAAATATTTAGCACTTACATTTAGCATCTGCAACTTTATGGTTTCATTTGTGTATACCCCCATCCCTTCCATCCATTTCTTGAACTTCCTATTTGCTTCTTGTTGAAGAGAAGAGTAAGTGACATGCCTTTTTTCCTGTAATTTTCATTTGAGAATTTGGATTCATTTACTAGCACCAAACATCCTTAATCTACTTCCATCATCTACAACACCATAACCAGGCCCTCTTCTCCTTTTGGTTTGGTTCTTAGTGGTGGCCTTTGAAGATGTACAGATATTTTTGTTTCTAAAGCACCTCCAAGTGTTGGGAGAATAATTGAGGCTGTTGCATTTTCACTTCCATATACATGAGTAGTGCTTGAGGTGTTGACAGTACCTGAAGCAGTTGTGGCACCTATAGATACAGACATAGTAGCAGAGGCAGAGGTAGAGGCAGAAGCAAAGGTTTTTGCTTTTCTTTTACCTTTCTTTCCCCTTTCAGCATTATTAGATGCAAATTTACAGGAAGTTATTAGGTTCTTAGTGTTGGTTTCAACTGTGGATATGTTTTTGGGGGTTGACTATGAGTTTGTTGTGTTTTATTCCATATGGAAATTAGGTGACTGGTATGGGTTCAGATTTTAAAACTGGGCTGGAACTTGCCATTGATAATAGTGAAAACAGAATAAAAAACTAAAAGATTACCACTACTATGGAAAAAAATCTTAGTTGTACTATAAAAAGACAAAACAACTTAGAAATTACCTCTCAACCCTTCTAAGGGCAACCTTTTTTGTTATGTCCTTCTGTATGGTAGTGGCTACATGTAATGATTATGCCCCTCCTAGACACGTGGTCAGCATTTTGCTTTTTGTTTACTTTTGTATTCTTTTAAGGCTCATTAATGCCCTTTTTCCTAGCTGTTTTGGGCCTACAGATCCTTTTTGAATTCTGGTGGCCTAATAATTTCTTCATTGTTAAGGGGCCAGCCCTTCACACCAGGCATTGGTTGAATTGTCTTCCCATATGCTTTGACATATTCAGTCTTCCATAACCAACTAGAAGTGTACTCTTCAATATTAACCCTATTGTCTCTAATAACACATATAGCACGTGCACAAGGAATGCCAGAGAGGGTATATCTCCCATAAGAACATATTTTTTTCTAAAGCGTCACCACATATCTGTTTTGTCCGTGATCAATCTCATACCCTCCTTCTCTATTATAATGCATTAAACAATGTTGAGCAATCATGACACTCTTCTCAATTGCTTCTCATATTCTTAGCCCTAAATTATCCTTCCACTTGGTAGCCTCTTTCCTTTTTCTCACAATTCTTTTCATCAATTTTCTTCTAATATGCTCAAACAACCCTAAAATTGACATTTTCTTTACATCAACCAGAGTCTTATTGAAGACCTCACATAAGTTATTGTCAATCAACTCAATCATAGAATCTTCCCCTTGGAAATCCCGACACCATTGCTGAATTGGTGTCATAACTATCAATATCTTCTATTGCCCTTTGTTTCTTGGCTCTGAGCTTATCAAAATTTTCCTCATATTCCCTTACTATGAAGGATTTTGCAATTTTCAAAAAGTGCCCCTTTATCTCTTCTCCTTTATGCCCTCTTCCATGCCAATTTATATAAACTTGTCAAGCAAAAAACTCGTGCTTAGCATCTAAATACAAATCAGCAATGACTCTATCAAGTCCCTGTAAAGGAAAACATAACCATTTAAATAGGCATATGAAAGCAAATCTACATATTTCATAACAGTTACACCCTCAATGAAAGTAAAAATAAGATTAATGTGAAGCTTTTACCTTTTGTTGGTCAATTATTATAGTCCAACCAATTTTAGAGCCCAAATGAGGTAAATCTTCTTTCAGCCTTTCAGTGAACCATTTCTATGTGACTATCAACTCAACTTCAATCATAGCCTAAGCAACAGGAAACATTTGATTATGTCCATCTTTTCCTATAGCATATAGAAGTTCACTCTTAGTTTGTTTTTCAACCAACATCCATCTAGGCTAAGAAAATGCCTGCATCCATGCCTAAACCCATGTTTAATAGCTTGTACGCATATGTACATTCTTGCAAATACAGGCGGAGATGTTGAAATTGGCCGAGACACTGTCAATGTAATAGTGCTTCTTAGGTTGGTCTGCCTAATGACTTCAGTATAAGACCAAAGCTTCCCAAACTCCTCTTCAATGTTGATCACAACACTGCCTACTATTTTTTCTTTGCTCTTCTCACCATACTCATGGACACTTCAACACCTAAATAATCCTTAAAATAAAATTAGATATCATCATTCTTAAAAAATGGCTTCCTTTTAAGCTTTTCCTTCAACAAGTCAGATAAGATGTTGGTGTTCATCCTAGGATTTGTATATACCCTACTAAAGTCATGATTGTTCCTGAATTTCCCAATTTGAAATGACTGTAGCTTCCTATCAAATGCTCTATATATATACCAAGGGCAGTTCTCTGTCTTACATTTACCTTGGAAAAATTGGGCTTATTTTTGGTAAACATGATAGCCCTCTTTGTTTTGATGGACAACAAACTCACTGCACGCTTAAACTACAAATGGCCAAGAAAAATCATCCTTACTTCAATGTAAAGCTCAACTACATTTTCATCATAAATAGGGTATTTCCTTTTTCTGCTAGTAGCATCATCTACCATATCATCTACATCACTAACAAGTTCTCCATATTCATCACTATCATAATATTTACAAAAAACTACCTCATCTTCATCATCTGCATCAACTTCATATGGTCTATTATCTCCATCATCTTCATCAAGACCATTACCTTCATCTCCTTGCTTTAAAACCTCTTCAATGTTGTCATCTGGACCATTACCTTCATCTCCTTACTCTAAATCCTCTTCATCATCTTCATCCTCTTCAACCTCCATATTTGTATCATCTTCATTCTCCATATAGGCATCATTTTCATTCTCCACTTTTGACACGTTGTCTAAATTACCTACTTTACCTCCAAACCCTTCATTATTAACATCCTCACCATGATCTTCAACTACATTATCCTGATTAACCTCATTATATTCATCCTCAGTCACTTTAGCATGGGTATCTACACCATGTTAAATATAAATATCAATACCACCTGTACCTATCATCTGACTAACCATATCTAACACACTAGCTTTATCTTGTACAACCCTCAAACCATTACATAGTTCAAAACCAGGCATAAGATAAAATATCTTTTTCACATTTTATGCCCACTTCTCTTACATACATCAACTACTTCAAAATAGCTCAGTAAGTTAGGATCAAATTCAATTTCATCCATAAAACCAACCTCATACATAACATTATCACCTACATTAACAAAACATCCCACATGGTGAAACCTCCGAGTTACTTCATCAAATGTCATTAAACCAAACCGAAATGACAAACTCTAGGAAAACTAAGAGACTTGATCAAGGTGTTAAAAGGAAACACTCAAGTGAAAGTGAGAAATTCAAAACTAGCACAACACATGATGCTTAACATATTCATAACAATTCCATCAACCAACTAATTCAGAATGGTGAAAGGTGACAAGAAAAACATAAAAGTTAGTGGCATTTCCTACAAACCTCATACATATGTATATAACTCTTCTATAAACTTACTAAGTTCTATTAATTAAGGTACGTGGAGTTGTTTACACCTATGAATTGAGAAACATGTTCTCGCTGTGGCTCTTAGGCTCGTGGAATTTTTCATCTATAAGCCTTATGGGAGTTGCATCACTAGTTTCTAGCCTATATACCTACCTAATGATTTATTATGCCTCAATGTTTCAAAAATACCCATATTAAATGCATTCCTTATTTATTTCAATTATTACACCAACTTTAATTTACTAGTAATTAGAGTCTATAGGATTAAAGTTTCTTGACATATTTTGAAAGATAGGAAAGTCTAAGGTACGTGGCGTTGTTTACATCTGTGAATCGAGAAACATGTTCTCGCTGTGGCTCCTAAGCTCGTGGAAGTTTTCACCTATAAGCCTCATGGGAGCTACATCATTGATTTCCAACCTATATACCAACCTAATGGTTTATTATGACTCAATGTTTAAAAAATACCCATATTACATTAACTTTAAGTTACTAGTAATTAGAGTCTTTCATATTTAAGTTACTACTAAAATGTTAAATTAGAACTTTATGCTATCATCAATGGTAGTTAGAGTAATGCAAACAACAACATAAAAATAATGCATCATTTATAATTAAAAAAAACACCCTCATACCACAAATACTCCCACTAGTAAAGCAAAACATATTGGAGACATTAGTTAGACGACTTACTTGAATGGACGAAGAATTGCAATCTACAAAAAAAGAGGACGTCAGGCTATTATGGATGCTCTTCAACACAAAACACAACCTGCAAACAATATAAACAAACAAATGATCTAAGATATTAAATCAAGTGAAGGGGAGCTTTCCTATACTAACTTGTGGTTAAGTTTTGAATGATACTTGGAGAATGATTTAAGAACAGAGGGTTAATAAGGATTATTTTGCTTTCTAGAAATTCATTAGACCAGTCATTAGTGGCCAAAACCATCTAAATTTTTTCTTATATGCCAATTTCCAATTTTTTTAATTCCTCTAATTTTATTTTTAATTGGACTTATAAAAGAAGTAGAAAAAAACTTAGTCCTCTCTTGAAGCATGTTTATTGAGAGATGAATAATTTAATCTATAGACAAAATGTTTGAGACGTTAATTCTATTTGGATCATAGGCAATGACTATACATCCATATGGTTTGTATACATACACAAGGATGTAAGAGTAACTTTAAAAAGGATTATTTCTCTATATGATCACATTTCATTTCCTTCTTACTTGATGTTTTCTTCTTTCTTTTTCCCTAACAATTTTTCTTCCCTTAATAAAACCCTTAATTAAAATAAAGTACTACATGTTAGACTTATACACCAATAATGTTGGAAATTAATCAATAAGTCACCCCTAGAAAGTTAACATTTAGTTTCTTTAAAATGAATATTTTATTTCTAATTTTTAGTAATCAAACTACAGTTGCAAGTTTCACATGTTAAATTTTCCTTTAATAGAACAACCACTTAACATTTAAAGTAAAAAAGAATGTAGGAGGGCAAAGGAATTAAAAGAACCAAATTAAGGTTTTGTGGGACCAACTACATTTCTATTATGCTCTGATTGGTAGGAAAGATGAATTTTTCTACTTTAGCAAGTATGTCTTCCATCACCCTAGTTAGGTACTTTATAAACCACTATGAGTTACAGTGACAATATAGTAAGCTTCATTTCACCTATTCTAAGCTACTTAAAAAGAGCTAAAGCCATTAGATTAACACTAGTAAACATAAACAATCAATACCATTAGAAGCACTCAAATGGCATGGAATCATAAAACTCTCAAGGTCCTTTATCTTTACAAGTAATTGGTCATGCAAGTTACTCAAAGGAATCATAGCATAATCCTTAAGTTTATTTTTTTAGAGATAATCTTCTTCAAACTTACTTAATATATATGAAGGGTATATTAATATGCAACTTCTTTAAAATATTTCATAATTGAAGTTTTCTATTATTTTCTTTAGCATCTAAGGTTACAGAATGGGTAGTTTCTAGGATTTGACAATGGTTCAAGGTGAATGCTCCTGACCATTATCGTTAGAAGATGAAATTAATACCAGTTTGCTTCTGCCTATTTCATTCATACTCTCTTCCTCAAACTACTCTAACCTTTACACTTTCTTCTTTTTACCGCTCTAACCTCAGACTTCTCATAATCAAATATTTTATCACTCTTAAGTCTAATGGCTAATACTTAATTCTAGGACTTACCTTATTTTTAAGAGATGATGCATGAACCAGGCAAGCCAACCCCTTCAATGAAGACTAGAGCGCGGACTGGGCAATGGTGAAGATGCATCAATCGGCAAGACATTAGTTCAACGAAGGAAGAAGCACAGATTAGGTGATGATTTTGATGCACGAAATAAACAACAGAACCTTTTCATGAAGACTGGAGTACGGATTGGCCGACGGTGAAGATGCGTCCAAGAGGGAAGACGGTGGAAATTTAGGTTTTTCTATAACTGTTACTTCTAGGGTTTCTCTTTTTACTTTACCAAATTTACTAACATCTAAGGTTAAAACTTAAAACACCACGCAAGCTTTTACTCTTTTAAACGTGGAAACAATAGTAATAGTGCCACGTTGTACATTGTAACAGCGCGTGTAAAACACACCCTAATTTTCATCCAAAAAAGTCTTTAATTGAGCATACTCGTGAAATTTTATCCCTTCATTGAGCAGGTTACAAGTTTAAGTCCCAAACTGACCAAACATAAAAAGATAAAGCCTCAATTTAGGCTTTTAGCCTATTATTAGCATTGATGTTAGTAATACATGGTATGATAATGACCCTTTTGTCCTTGCAAGTCAAGTGAAGTAAGTATTCTACCTCAACGACACTATATTGGGCAGTAATTGAAAAGT
The DNA here is from genome assembly GCA_027563885.1 of Erythroxylum longipes. NCBI lineage: Eukaryota > Viridiplantae > Streptophyta > Magnoliopsida > Malpighiales > Erythroxylaceae > Erythroxylum > Erythroxylum longipes. The sequence goes on along the minus strand of JAOQMS010000004.1, from coordinate 5,458,861 downwards.
TGTTCAAAAGTTTCAACATCAAAATATTTTTGAATTATGTGAAAGAAAAATGGTCTAATGAGTGAAGATGGTGATGAATTATATCAAGAGATTAAATCGAAGCTAAATAATGGAGCCCTAAAAGTAGAAGATCCAGATATATCATCTTTCCATATGAGAGATGTTGATCCCAATATACTATAAGAAAATGAAGTACAAGCCAATCTTGTCGTAGAAAGAGATGAAGACTATATTGAGGATGAACTATATGACAATGATGATACTTTGGACAAATATAATGGTGATGAAGAGTCGAATCATAATGTAATTAATTAGAGGTAATAAAAGTGTTGTTCATATTGTTTGAAATGTAATATTGGTAACATTTCTGTCAATGTGTATTGTTGATGTTTGAGTTATATCAATGCATATTATTGATATTTAAGTTATGTTAATGCAGATTGTTGATGTTTGAGTTATGTTTATACTGATTGTCGATGTTTGTGTTATAGATATCCAATATAATGGCACCTCGTATAATGGGAAGTATCAAAATTATTCCTTCCCCATAATAACTAAATCAATCAAATCCTAGTCAACAATGACAATCGACTTCATCCATCAATGAAGCTACTGAGTAACAACGTTTGTCTGCCTTAAATAATAAAAAGACATCTACAGGTTTGTTAATCTTTAACACCTACAAATAAACTTATCCTTAAATATATATTTACATTTTTAATGTGTATGTTCTTATCATTAGTCATTTGTTATCAGGTTCCACTATCAATGTCAAAAAAAGTGGTATAGGTATAACTAAAGGTTGTGACTTGCAACGAATGAATGTTGTAATGAACAACAAGTTGTTTGCATATATTGATACCTCGCAAGGTCGTGATCTAGACAAGATTCAATTGGGAGTGATTGCTATAACTAAATTGCCTTGCCTAACACATGCTAAGCAGTTGAAGGAAGACAGCTTGCTAGATAATGCTTTGGATAAAATTTCAGTAAATTTTCAATTTATTTAATTATATGCAATATTGTTTTACTTTTTTAAAGATTAATTTTATTTTTACTTATTTTTCATAAATGAAGCTAAATATTGTTGATCTCGATAACCTTGATGTTTCAAACTGTGTGACTTCACTATTGAAACAAAGGACCAGGGATTGTCATTATTGACTACATCAATATTACAAATCTTTTCCTCCAAATATGGAGAGAAGGAAATATGATCCTGAACAGATGTCTCCAGAAATTGGAGTAATTCGTGTGATTATTGGGCCTCTCCTAATGTTCAGGTATGTTTTCTTTCTCTTCACATTTGCTTCCATTGATCTTGTTACACTATTTAATGATTATTTCTTTTCTTTATTAAAAAAATGTGAGAAAGCCAAGGTGAACAGAGGAAAAATGAAAACTTCTCACAACTACAACTGCAAAGCATTTGTTGTCCTACGAAATGAATATGTAAGTTTTTTGTTTACAAGTTATAATTATATCAGTAAACACTAATTTATTTATTTTGTTTTGTATTTTTTCATAAAATAGAGTCCAAAGGAACTACATGGAGAAGAGTGTGATAAGATCACACTCTACAAACTGACATACTATAAGGAAGGTGAACGGTGGATGTTTAAAGAAGCGCACAATAAATATGTAATTATAAAATTTTGTTTAAATTTTAAGTTTATTTATTTATGTAGTGCTAACTAATAATGTTTGAATTGAATATTTATTTTGTTTTTAAAATTTTAGAATAAGATGCAGGAGTTATTGTACACATCAATGTCTAACGGAAATAAGTCAAATGTAGATGACAAATGCAACAAGGTGCTTGGTACATGATCTAACTAAATTAAAAGGCTTGGGTTTGAACCTAAGCTAACTACTCCATCCTCATCAAGACCAGCATTCATTCAATGTCTTGAAAAGGAAAACAAGTTGCTTAAAAAAAGTTAACCAAGCATGGAAAGTACGTAAGAAAATTACTTGGCCTAGATTATGTAAGCAGTAAAGATGAAAGTGAGTCTAAGTGATTAAACTAATATTTGTATTTTTTATTTTGCATATAAGTATGTTTGAAGTTATGATTAAAATCTTGTACACGATCAAATTTAATGTTATTTTATTTTTTATATACAATGCTTCAAATTTTTAATTATTTTTGTATTATATTTTTATATAATAAATTAAAAACAAAAATATAAATATTATATACAATAATATGGTTATAAATGTCACGAATAATTATAATTCATATGGTATAACATTTAGGTAAAATTTATATTAAAAATTTGACTACATTTTACGAAACGTAGCTAAAACAATTTGGTACTTTTGCATTTGGCTACATTTTTGGAAGCGTAACAAAAATAATTTGCTACGTTTTTGGAAATGTAGTAAAAAACTTTTTAACTATATTTTCGAAAACGTAGCTAATTATCTTTAGCTACGAAGAGTAAACGTAGCAAAAAATGTATTGGAGACAATTTTTCAAAATGTCGCCTATATTTATTCGCTACGAAAATAAAGTGCAAGAAAAGATATTAACAACGATTAGGGGAAAAAGCTGCTTATAGTTTTTTGCTACAGGAATTTGGAGATGTTTTCAACGACGAATACAAATCACCGCTAATGACTATTAGTTACAATTTTGTAACTTTTAGCAACAAAATAAATCATCGCTAAAAGTCCTTTTTGTTATAATGTAAAGAGAAACACTTTAAAGTAAGTTTTCATAACTATTACCATTAAACTCAAATAGAGATTTTGTAAACTTAGCATTCTTCAACTTTCACTAATTTAATTGTCTGTACTTAAAATACCCCTGACACTTTAAATAATTAAACTTACATGCTTATAAACTTGAGATCAATCTAACAAGTTTACTTTAAATTCAGTTTACATCAAATTATAAGAGCAATTTTTAAAATAATATTTTAATCCACAAAATAATGGGTATTAACAAATTGTAAAGACTTTGTTATATAAGGATATGCTTTTTAAAATGATTATTCAAGAAAAATGAAGGTTTTAAAAACCAGACTGGACCGGCCAGTTCGATCGAAAAAAAGTTTGAACCGGCCAATGGTCCAGTTCAGTTTGGTTTCACCTAATAACCTCTATGTATTAAAATCAACCAATTTATCAGCAAACCGGCTGGTTTTTTGTCGAACCGGTCTATCACTATACAAAACTCCAGATATAACAGAAGCTACTTCCAAGTTTCATTTGATCGAAGGCTCGGGCTTCTCCTCTCCTCTTCACCACCTTCTCTTCACCATCTTCTGATCTTCTCTTCACCATCTCTCACTACCTCTAGAGATGTAGAAATCAAGCTCTTCTCTTCAAACTTTAGATTTCATTTCATCCAACCCTCTCCTCCCTATTTCACTGTCTTCTCTTCACCATCTCTCACCGCCTCCATTTCGTTACAGACTTCTTAAATCATTCGATTTAATTAAACTAAGAGAGAAAGCTAAAAATGCAAGGTTTGAGTACAGCAGCTGCCACCATTGAAGCTTCTCTTGAAAACTGATGATCCTTCAGACATTGAAGCTTCTCTTGGAGGATTGTTACTGTTTACTTGTTATTTCTGATAAGTGGTTTTGCAGTGGCTCCTACACAATCTGCAATTTCACATCCATGTGAGGACGTACACAGTTACTATGGCGGTGTTGGTCTTTTAAAAAGCAAAGCTCTCAAGACAAGACTGTTCTATCATCTCTCCACGTTGAGCCCTGTCCTACAAACAGGTTTTTCCATATTTTTTGACCTTTTGGTTTCTCTTCTCTACTTTTCTTCATTTTTAAATTATTAACGTGTGGGATGCTCTTAGCATTCTTGATGCTGCAAATGTTTATTTCCCCAAAAATTTCAAAAGATGTGTATGTATATAATGCATTTACAACTTAGTTTGCTTCTTGGTCGATTATACTACACCTCTCTACATTAGCCTTTTTCTTTTCAGAATTGAAATTTACTCTTTGAAATTTGTTTCAAAGCATTTAGCTGGGAAAACTCATGGGTGGAATTGTGAGTCTACGATTATTTCCTTTTGTATTTATATTTTAGCAGATATATATACTAAGCCCAAACCTACTTTAAAGCACATAAGCTTGGTTGTTAGAGATTGACAGGTAATTGTAACTTCATTGCATGTTGATTAGAGTTTTGTGAGAGGGCAGTTTGGTAAATATGAAAATATATGGAGCCAGTGTGTAAGGATATGTTCAAATTGAGACTTTTCTCTTGTGCAAATTTCTCATCTTCTTAACGTGCTGACATAGCATTCTTAATTCTTCGGCTTTGATTCTTTGAGTTAATGCTCTATGTTACTTAGCCTATTGTAATGTTTTGGGATTTCTTTGTTATTACTGATCAAATTATATCACTTGCAATGTTTTATTCTTTTTTACTAGAGAAGTTGTTTTGCTTTTGGGTTAAAATAATTGCATTTGGAATTCATGAACGTTACCTTTTGGTGAATTATGAATTCATTTATCTGACAAAAGCTTGGCCTTGGCACTTATGTTTAATTGTAGTGCTTTGTTACGTTATTTTACTATTTCAATTTGAAGCATAAGCTCTTGTTGGTTCTTATTCTTATAGAAGTTGTTAATTTATTTAATTCAATTTGATCACTTATGGATTTGCATCGATAGTGGAATTTGATTGTTTTGAAACAACCGGTTATATACACGGAGAGAGATTATATATACATATATGTATGTACTTATGTATAAACAAAATGACAGAAAGGGTTTGAATCTTTGGTGTTTATTATGGTGCAGTAAGTGTCTTCTTTGGATGTGTTTGTGCTGAATTTGTTGTCTTTTACATTTTATAAGCAATCAATTCTTGATCTCGAATGTTAACAGTAGTCATGGTCTATTTTGGGTGTGTTCTTTTCTGTTGGAATTGGTACTGGCTTAAAGTATAGTTGTGTCTTTCATCTATTAGAATTGATTTTTCACAAAAAAGAGGAAAAGGAATTAGTTTTCAACTTAATTGTAAAGAATGTGTCAATTTTTTGCAAGAAAGTAGATTTATTCATAGAATAAAAAATTGATTTGATTAATTGGTAGTTAAAATATATAGTTCAAGTGGGGTAAGCCCAAAAAAAGATGTTCACTCAAGATAACTCCTTTTAAAGTTGGCTTTCTTTTAGAGGGCAATATGAATATTCTATCATGTTTCATCAACACACTAAATGTCATGTTGTGTATAATATGGAGGTGATGGGTGTCGAAACCACCAAAAATAAAAGACCTGCTCTTCCTAACGAAAAAAATGAGAATACTGTAAATAGGGTG
>JAOQMS010000004.1:5442165-5453461 GCA_027563885.1 Erythroxylum longipes | reverse complement strand
GAAAATGTATACCAATTACGCATGCATGCAGTTACAAACATTAAAACCTGAATAAACTTATTTGACTAAGCTTCTTTCTTCAGCAAAATTTCCAAAACTTAGGAGAGTAAATGAGAGTTTCGGTGGATGCGGCAAAGGAAAGAAGAGTGAAATAAGCAATTGAATAAAGTTTTATAAGTGTTTTTGGTGATGGATGAGCCAATAACATTAACAAGCATAAGTTTAACAGGTTAGCATCAAATGAAGTTTAATGGTGGCGGAGACAAATATAAAGAGTGTATTTAAGAAGGTGATGTTCGGTGTTGAAAGAACCCAAAGGAAGAGACCAAATGCATCAAATGTTCCTTTTTCAATCATAACTTAAACTTAGGTGGCTTCTTCATAAAATGTCACATGTCACTGCATAATTTATCCATTTGTCAACTAATGATTTGTCTATTGTTTCTTTTTTTAAAATCTAAAATACCTCAAATTTTCAATAAATTTCCAAAACATCCTAAATGTCTCCAAAAATGCAGAATTAATAATAATACACACCAATTTAATAATCCAAGACAATTAATCCATAATTCACCAAAATTCTGAAATAACAACTATTATCACCAAATAAATTTGTAACACATTTAATCCAACATTATTACTTTAATCACTAAAAAATATCACTTATACCTGGAAAATGTCATGAATGCATGTATAATATTGGTATGAGTCCAAAAAGGCATATGCACAAATAAGCAAAAACTCAATTATGCCAAGCATACCATGCATTCAAATTCCTTAATATTCTAACCCCTAATTTGGGGCGTTACACTTGTGTTTAGTAGTATTGCTTATGTTTATTAGTCTAAATAATGAACCCAAAAAAGGCAATAACTGTACTTTTAAAGCCTTACCTGGAAATGGTTTGATGTGTTGGCCCCCGAAATATTTTTGTTGAGTTAAGCGTAACATTTTATGGAATTTAAATTTTGGCCTTAGAATGAATGGAGTTGTAGTATGATTTAAATAAATTATGATGTCATAATAGATTTATTATTGGAGTTTACTTATTTGTTTCAATGTTAGTAGGATTTTATTTCACTAGTTAGTGAAATTAATGCTTTAAGAATGAAATGAGGGCATTTTTGGCATGTCACTTAAGTTTAGAAACCAAGAAGCTTATAAGAAATGGTAAATTGGACTTTTTGGGCTCATTAACGGTAAAAAAGGGAAGAAGAATTGTTGTCTTGCAATTGAAGAAGAAGAAAAACGTGAATGAAGGAAAGAAGGAGAGAAAATCGTGGGAGAAGAGAAAGCTAAGCTAGGTTTCCAATTTTCTTAGTTTTAAAAAGTGATTTTGAAGTTGTGCAAGGAGGGAAAAAGAAAGAACAAGATCATAGCTTCCATTTGAGCCAAGAGACTCAATAATTGGTGAAGATTTAAGGTAAGTTTGTGTTTAAACTTTTGGATTTTTGAAAGGGTTTTGGTTCATGAAGCTTAAGGAATGCATGGGTTTAAGTATTCTAGGATCAATTTTAGTGTATATATTTCTTTGAGTTCTCAATTGGAAGTCCTATTGAATTGGGATTTTTTCCCCAATGTTGAAGGAAATTAAGAGGAGAGGTAAGAGGAGCAAGAAGACAGGCATCTTTGAGCAACTGTTGAGCAAGGAATTCAAGGTGGGTTACATTTTTTAATTGAATAATAAGCCATTAATGTTTCATCCAAATAAAAAAGTAAATGTTTATCAATTGTATTATAAATGTGCATTTATTGCTCTTTGAATGCTTTGAGAAAGTGCTATGTGTTTGGTATATGAATATTGTGTGAATGATTTATGAAAAGAATGCGAAAATGAATCTTTTTTTTGAAATAAATAGATTACTATGTTTACAAAATCACTTTTCGAAAAAAGTGTCATTTTGGGCAACAAGTTTACAAGTTATGAAATACATGTTGTGTGGGTTTGGTCTGGTCCATTCTGTATGTCAAGTGCACTTTGATTAAAGGCTTCTCCCGCCTACCGTAAGTGGCATGGAGCTCCTTTAGGGAATCCCTCATGTTTACGACTACGCAAAAACCACTATGTGGGATTGTGTTAGTTCGTTCTGTTCACGACTACACAGGACCATTTCATGAGAATGTGTTAGCTCGTTCTGTTTATGGACCTCCCAAACCATTTTGATGTGCTTATGTGTTGACAAGTTTATTGAATGCATGTTTTGGGTTGCTTATAAAGTGTTTGATAAATTAAGAATTTGGAAATATGTGTTTCATTATGCATTGTGAATTTTTACAATGGTTTTGCTTGTTACTAGTTATAAAACTGTTACCCACGAGCTTTAAGCTCACCTCCCTTTTTCCGTCCCATCTTCAGGCGATGAGCAAGAGATCAAGTGATTGAGCATAAGGGCATTACTTTGGATTTTGTTTATTTTGTATTTTCAGTTAGTTTTTGTAAAACAAGGCTTTAGTTGCATTTTGAACAATTCTACTTTGTGTAAATCACGTACTTTTGGATTATGATGTATTATGGCTTGAAATGCCCACTAAAGGTTTGTTCAAACTCTATTTTGATTTAGTAATGAGATTAAGATTTGAAAAAGTTTTTATCGATCATGTACATATCTATCTTCTTGGTTGAGATTGTCAATTATGGGTAGTGATGGAATTTGTGTTGTGTTGAAAAGATGTGTGTTCTTGTTAGTGTTGGATGGTTTGGGGTCTTTCCGAAGGTTTTGCAGTGGCAAAGACCAAATGTTTGCCACGGTGAACCTTTCCCGAGAGGCACTCCTGCCCAATTCTGTGACTTCGCCGCGGTGAAATTTTCCATAAAGATTTTAGAAAATTTTGTTGCAGTAAAGCCAAAAGTTGGTTGCGGCGAACTTTCCTGATGGGTCCTTGTACATGATCCTTACCCGGTCCTCTGTTAAGGTAGCTTTGTAATAAGTATTAAGACCCCAGGTGCCAACATTCTTATGGTATCAGAGAATGAGTTAGACTCCAAAAATGGGGTCTAACATGATGTACTAGAAAAACATGTAAACGTAACTCACCTAACCTGATGTTGGAAAGTGCAAACTGTTAGATGTTTCAACATCTACTATATTACTAATTTGATGTTCTAGCCTAAATTGGTTTGATGTTTTATGTACTAACCTAAACATGCTTGATGTACTAGCCTAAACATGTTTGATGTTTCAACATTTGGTAAGGAAGATTAGTGACAAAATAGGATCTTTAATCAATGGAGATGGAGTATTGGTTAGTAATCAAAAGGAGTTAAAAGAGACAGGAAGTGACTACTCTAAAAAATGTCATTCGTACTTTACCTCCAGTGATTAACACAATTGTTAAGTTGTGTTTATAAGTTATCAAATTATTGATAAGGAGATAAAGATGTTTAATAGACCTATAATTCCAATTCTTTATATTAACAATGTACATGTTCTACCATTCATGAAATTCAATGAAAATGAAAAACCTAAAAGAAATGCAATTCACACTGATTGGAAAATAAAGGAGACCAATACTTTTACTACAAAAAGTTGATCATCTCTTTCCATTCACAAACTTTAAGCTTTCCCTGAAAACTACAAATCATTACAGAGAATGTGACAATTCTAACCAAGCTTTCATTGCCCCTCGGTAACCCATTAATGAACTTTAATAAAAAGGAAAAAATGTAAAAGAAATGCAATTCAAACTGAGTCATTGCATTCATTGCCTAATAACATTAATCCCAACAAGATACTTATAATTTATTATTCTCCAGTACCCAAATATCATAAAATTGTTCAGTTCACTAACAATTAAATGTTAAGTTTACATTTTGTCCTTTCGCTTTGAAGATGCAATTTGACTTTGTTGGCTTGGATTCACATGCGCAGTAACAGCTTCCTTCCTTTTTAGTGATTTCTGCCTAAGGTTTAGTAGTCTCTGACTTCTCCTTCCAGGCTGTAGATAAATTGAAAACATTGTTAAGCTATATGGATTAATTAATATTTAGTAAGAATGCAAATATTTAATACTTACTTTTAGCATCTGCAACCCTGTGGTTTCGTTTGTGTATACCATCATCCCTTCCATCCATTTCTTGAACTTCCTATTTGCTTCTTGTTAAATAGAAGAGTATGTGACAGGCCTTTTTCTTGTAATTTTGCTTGAGAATTTGGAATAAATCTGCCAGCACCAAACATCCTCAATCTGCTTCCATCATCTGCAACACCATAACCGGGCTCTCTTCTCCCTTTGGTTTGGTTTTTGGTGTTGACCTGTGAAGATGTATAGATATTTGTTGTTTCTAAATCATCTCAAGATGTTGGGAGAACAAATGAGGTTGTTTCATTTGCACTTCCACATACATGAGCCGTAGTTGAGGTATTGGCAGTCCCTGAAGTAGTTGTGGCACTAGCAGATACAGACACAGTAGCAGAGGCAGAGGAAGAGGCAGAGGCAGAAGCAAAGGCTTTTGCTCTTCTTTTACATTTCTTTCCCCTTTCAACATTGTTAGGTGCAGATTTAGAGGCACGTACTGGATTGTCAATGTTGGTTTCAACTGTGGATATGTTTTTTAGGGTTGAATATAAGTTCGTTATGTTTTGCTCTATATGTAAATTAATTGACTAGTGTGGGTTCGGATTTTTAAACTAGGATAGAACCTGCCATTGATAATAGTGATAATGGAACAAAAAAACCTAGAAGATTACCACTATTATGGAAAAGAATCTTAGATGTACCATAAAAAAATAAAATAGCTCAAAAATTACGTCTGGACCCTTTCAAGGACATCCTCTTTTGTTGTGTCCTTTTATATGGCAGTGGCTACATGTAATGATCATGCCCTTCTTAGGCATATAGTCAGCATTTTGCTTTTTGTTTACTTTTATATTCTTTTCAGACTTATGAATGCCCTTTTCCTAGCTATTTTGGGCCTATTAGACCCTTGTTTAAATTCTGGTGGCCTAATAGTTTCTTCATTACTAATGGGCTAGTCCTTTATACCAGGCATCGGTTGAATTGCCTTCATATATGCTTTAACATATTCAGTCTTCCATAACCAACCAGAAGTATACTCTTCAATATTAACTCTACTGTCTCTAATAGCACATATGACATATGCACAAGGAATGTCAGAGAGGGTATATCTCCTCTAAGAACATATTTTGTTCTGAAGCCTCACCACATATATGTTCTGCCCATAATCAATCTCATACCCTCTTTCTCCATTATGATGTACTGAACAATGTTGAGTAATCATGCCACTCTTCTTAATTGCTTCCCATATTCTTGGACCTAAATTACCCTTCCACTTGGCAGCCTCTTTCCTCTTTCTCACAATTCTTTTCATCAATTCTCTTCTAATATGCTTAAACAACCTTAAAACTGACATTTTCCTTGCATCAACTAGAGTCTTATTGAAGGCCTTACATAAGTTATTGTCAACCAACTCAATCATAGAATCTTCCCTCTGGAAAGCCTAGCACCATTGCTAAATTGGTGCATAACTCTCAATATCTTCTGCTGCCCTTTGCTTTTTGGCTCTGATCTTGTCCAAATTTTCTTATAGTCCCTTACTGTGAAGGATTTGCAATTTTCCAAAAGTGCTCCTTCATCACTTCCCCTTTATGTCCTCTTCCATGCTAATTCACATAAGCATTTCTAGTACAAAACCTGTGCTCAACATCTGGATACAAAATGACAATGGCTCCATCAAGTCCCTGCAAGGGAAAACATAACCATTGAATAGGCATGTGGATGCAAATCTATATATTTTATAATAATTACACTCTCAATAAAAGTAAAAACTAGATTGATATGAAACTTTTACCTTTTATTAGTCAGTCATTATAGTCCAACCTATTTCGGAGCCCAAGTGAGGTAAATCTCCTTTCAACCTTTCAATGAATGACTTCCATATGACTGTCGACTCAACTTCAACAATAGCCCAAGTAACAGGAAACATTTGATTGTTTCCATCTCTTCCCACAGCACATAAAAGTTCACCATTAGTTTCGGTCTTCAGCCAACATCCATCTAGGCTAAGAAAATGCCTGCATCTATGCATAAAGCCATGTTTAATAGCTTCTAAGCATATGTACATTCTTTTAAATACAGGTGGAGATGTTGGAATTGGTCGAGACACTATCAATGTAACAGTGCTTCCTAGGTTGGTCTGCCTAACCATGTCAGGATAAGACCAAAGCTTCCTAAACTCCTCTTCAATTTTGATCACAACACTGTCTACTATTTTTTTCTTTGCTCTTGTCACAATAATCATGGACACTTCAACACCTAAACAATCCTCAACTTAAAATTTGATATCATCATTCTTTGAAAATGGCTCTCTTTTAAGCTTATCTTTCAACAAGTCAAATAAGATGCTGGTGTTTGTCCTAAGATTTGTATATACTCTATTACAGTCATGATTGTTCCTGAATTTTCCAACTTGAAATGACTGTAGGTTCTTATGAAATGCTCCATATATACCATGGGCAATCCTCTATCCTACATTTACCTTAGACAAACTTAGGCTTATTTTTAGTAAACATAACAGCTATCTTTGATTTGATAGACAATAAACTCACTGTATGCTTAAATTGCAAATGATTAAAAAAAATCATCCCTACTTTAATGTAAGGCTCAGCTACATTTTCATCATAAACAAGGTATTTCCTTTTCATCCTAATAGCATCATCTACCATATCATCTATATCACTAACAAGTTCTCTATATTCATCACTATCAAAATATTCAGACAAAACTACCTCATCTTCATCATCTGGATCACTTGCATCAGCTTCATGTGGTCCATTATCTCCATCATCTTCATTCGGACCATTACCTTCATCTTTTTGCTTTAAATCCTATTCAACATCTTCATTCGGACCATTACCTTCATCTCCTTGCTCTAAATCCTCTTCAACATCTTCGTCTGGACCATTACCTTCATTTCCTTGCTCTAAATCCTCTTCATCCTCTTCAACCTCCATATTTGTATCATCTTCATTCTCTATATCTGTATCATTTTCATCCTCCACATTTGACACGTCATCTAAATTACCTACATTACCTCCAAACTCTTCATTATTAATATCCTCACTATTATCTTCAACTGCATTATCCTGATTAACCTCATTACATTCATCCTCAATCAGTTCAACAGGGGTATCCACACTATGTTCAACATAAATATCAATACCACCTGTACCCATCATCTGACTTACCATATCTAACACACTAGCATCATCTTTTACAACCCTCAAACCATTATATAGTTCAAAAATAGACATAAGATAAAATATCTTTTTCACATTATTATACCCACTTCTCTTACATACATCAACTAGTTCAAAATAGCTCAGTAGGTCATGATCAAATTGAATTTCATCCACAAAACGACCCTCACGGGAAACATTATCACCCACATTAACAAAACATCCGACATGGTGAAACCTTAGAGGTACCTTATCAAATGTCATTCTACCAAACTGAAATGACCAACTCTAGGAAAATGAAGAGACTTAGTAGAGAAATTGAAGCCTAGTACAGCACATGATGCTTAAGATATTCATAACAATTCCATCAACTAACTCATTCAGAGTGGTAAATGGTGACAAGAAACAATGAAGTGAAAGTGAGAAATTTTATATATATATATACATACGTACACAACTCTTCTAAGAACTTACTAAGTTTTATCAATTAAAGTACGTGGCATTGTTTACACTTGTGAATCGAGAGTGGTAAAAGGTGATAAGAAACAATGAAGTGAAAGTGAGAAATTATATATATATATATATATACATACATACATACACAACTCTTCTAAGAACTTACTAAGTTTTATCAATTAAAGTACGTGGCATTGTTTACACTTGTGAATCGAGAAACATGTTCTTATTGTGGCTCCTAAGCTCGTGGAATTTTTCACTTATAAATCTTATAAGAGTTGCATCACTGTTTTCCAGCCTATATACCTACCTAATGGTTTATTATGCCTCAATGTTTAAAAAATACCTATATTAAATGCAACGCTTATTCAATTCAACTATTACATTAACTTTAAGTTACTAGTAATTAGAGTATTTTAGATTTAAGTTACTACTAGAATGTTAAATCAGAACTTTATGTTATCATCAATGATAGCCATCATAGTCATAGTATTGCAAACAACAACATAAAAACAATACAGCATTTGCAATTACAAGCTAACTTGTGGTTAAGTTCTGAGTGATACTTGAAGAATGATCTAAGAAGGATTGTTTTGCTTTGTAGAAATTCATCCTTCATCAGTGGCCAAAACCCATCTACATTTTTTCTTATGTACCAATTTCCAATTTTTTTAATTCCTCCAACTAAAGAAATTTTCTTTATACTTTATATTAATAGCTTCAATTTGATTAGAACAAATCCTAAAATCTTTATCGAATTACTTTTAAAATATGTTCCCTTCAGATTAAAAGTATAGGGGAGCACTATACTAAAGCCTCACTTAGAATAATTTATAGAGAGTCAATTCAATAATCTATGATTTTTTTTACTATAAGGAATTTCTTTGGAATGTATAATTGGACTTATAAAAGAAGTAGGAAAAAAACTTAGTCCTATTTTGAAGCAAGTATATTGAGAGATGAATAATTTAGTACATAACAAAATGTTTGGATCATAGGCAATGACTATACATCCATATGGTTTGTATATATAAACAAGGATCTAAGAGTAACTCTAAAACAGAATAACTTGACTATTACACAAGTTAGAGTGACACTATAGTCGGCTTCAGTCCTATTCTAAGCTACTTAAAAAGAGTTAAAGTCATTACCTTAATACTAGCAAACATAAACAATTAATAACATTACAAGCACTAAAATGGCATGGAATCATAATTGGTAATGCAAGTTACACTACACTCCTTGGTTAAAGGAACAATAGCATAATTATCAAGTTTATTGTTTTAGAGATAATCTTCTTCTTTTAAGTCTAATAGCTAATTTTTGTCATAGGACTTACCTTAGTTTTAAGAGATAATGCGTGAACTAGGCAAGCCAACCCCTTTAATGAAGATTGGAGCACAAATCAGGGGACAGTGAAGATGCGTCCACTAAGCAATACAAGCCCTTCAATAAAGGGTAAAGCGCAGATCTAGCGACGGTTTTGATGCATAAACCAGGCAAGACAAACCTTGCACGAAGATTAGAGCATAATGGCCAACGGTGAATATGCATAAGAGAGGGGGCTAACAGTAGGATTTTAAGGTTTTCTGTAACTTTTAAGTTGCTCTTTTTTTACTTTACTAAATTTACATAATTTAGGAAATTTATAGAATTTTAGGGTTAAAACTTAAAACCTTTTACTCTTTTATACCTGGCATTTTAAAAAAGTATAACGGTGCCACATTGTTGCTTGTAATGGCGTATGTAAAACATGCTTTAATTTTAGTCCAAAAAAGTCTTAAATTAAACAGACTCATAAAATTTTAGACCTTCTATGAGTAAGTTACAAGTTTAAGTTCCAAACTGATCAAATTCAAAAAGGTTCCAATTTGGGCTTTTAGCCTTTAAATAGAAGTTCAATTTGATTTGAAAAATAAAATTTAAAATTCAATTAGAAACTATTTTCAATTATTCTTCCTAGAACAAGCCTAACTCAATTGCCAAGCGTTATCCATCTTAATGAAAGAAACCCTAAACACCGCTTATTGCCTTCCTCTTTTAGCCAGTCACTACCATTATAATTCTCTTCTCACTTTTGGCAAGTTCACTAGTGATGATTTGAGGAGTGACAAGCCTCACAAACTAGTAGTATCCAATATCTAACATCATGCATCAAAGCTATCACCATTGCCAGCAGCTTCTGCCTTCATCAATCTCAACTGTTGGCAATATCTCATGTATCTCATGCCTAGGCTCCTTACCACATCTCTGCTATAATATAATAGGTCACTCACCGTCACCAACCATATGAAAAGATCTATTTTAAACAACAACGTGCTACTCCTCTAACCAATGACACTTCATCCCCTCAATAACCTAAATATAATTTAACCCAAAAACATGGAACTTATGTTCTCCAATCAACAAGTAACCTTCTTCTAATTGCCAAGACCATCACCTGATGCTCTCTCCAACTAAATCACATTCAGTGGCAATAACTCAAAATTAAAAAAAAAAGAGAGATCCCAAAAATCACAAGATCATAAAATTTCAAAAAAAATAAATAATAAAAATATAAACAAAAATGCTTTAATATTAATTCAAGTTGGAGAATTAGCAGACAAGAATGGTTATTATTTAAAAAAATTAGTAGATGGACATAATTGCATTAGAGAGTGTTAGGTGGATTCCAAACCTAAAGTTATAGATATGGATGACTTCTTAACCTAGCTGAAGTTGAGACTTGCATGGATCCATATTTTATGACTTGCTTCAGTCACTTTGTATTGGTGAATTTATTATAACTTCAACCATGTTAGGGTTTGTGAGGGAACATTAATCTAAACTTTTTACATTTAACAATTTAGTGTTTGCAACTTTTAAAAGAAACAGATCTGAATGTTTTAGATTTAATTAAATCTAATTTATTTGTAAGATTACCAAATTATTCATGAATTAGATCTAATCTGATTTTAGAATTTAAGGTATGTAACTTTTGCATAATTAATTCCATAATTATTCAATAACAATTAAATAAATTAAAGATGACTTTGATATCACTGTTAGGAAATCAAAGCAATATTCGATCTTATGCGTGGTGAAATAAATATAAAACATTTTTGTTTCATTCCTCAAAAGTCAAGATCACTTAAATTTTATGAAGAGAATACCTTATTGTGTAGCTCGATCCTTTTCTTGAAGCTTCCCTCAAACTATTACTAAAATTGGTTTATCGTTACCACTATAGTTATACACGTGTCCAACCTCTAATAATACCCGCATAAATTAAGAGAGCTCTATAGGTGGTGTATATAGGGTAGGAAAAAGTGTTAGCTCTTTTATAGCTTAAGCCTATTTATAATATTGTTTGGACTTGTTAGTAATTTAACTAAAATTAAATTTTAATTTCAACTAAACTTTAATTATCATTACAATTAATAATAATTAAATACTAATTGGGCCTAAATAAGGTCTAATATCTTATATTGATCCTTCTTTATTAAATATCTCATATTTCCTAAACTTCTCCTTGTTAAGTCAGGAGGACTTTACGATGATTAATTTTGATGACAATCAAATAATAACAATGTTAGAAATAAATGAACTAGTTTGATGAGTGTGTTAAGCGTGTAGAAGTACAAAACACAGAAGAAGATACAAAA